>MU785104.1:9832-26296 GCA_026770625.1 Nicotiana glauca | reverse complement strand
TTCTTTATTATCTTATCAGTTTATATCAATCCACGTAGGGCCAATTCCACATTTACAATTTTCAAGTAACAGATAAACATGCGCAAATCATGCCGAGGTCGACGGCCCGCTCCAACAGGAATATAAATTGTGCACTGCCGAGGGTCGAGCGGCACGAACCATAGATGCATCTATTTTCACCGAGGCGTTCGGCCCGTTCCATAAATAAACACATATCCTGCTCGCGAATCATCCATGCGATGCAGGCACACATAAAATACATGCTCAAGTAGGAAATCAAGAACTTATCGGGGATAATCAACCAAATAGACAATTTTTTCCTTTTTAACATTTCAGGGAGAATTTAATATTAAACCTCTTTTTAAATTCCTTTACCAATTCAAGATGATTTAAACAATTCAAATTATCAATGGGTTCACAGTAATTCAAGTATAACATGCCTTTTGGGTCGTAGACTACCCGAACAATAGCATAATATTAGCTACGTACGGACTCTCATCACCTCGTGTGTACGTAGCTCCCACAAATAGGAGCACATAACCAATTTAACTCACCTATGGGGTAAATTCCCCCTCACAAGATTAGAAAGGAGACTCACCTCGCTCCGAAGATCCAAACCAGCATTTCTCGCCCTTCCGAAGACTCTAATTGATGCACCAAGCTCCAAAACTAGCCAACGGTTATGCAAATCCATTAATATATGCTCAATTATTCATTACAATCTAATTTATAGCAATTTCTAACTCCGATCGAAAAGTTGACCAAAATGCCATCGGCCCCACGTGCTCGGAAATCCAAAATTCTCGAAGATAAAGATTACCCATAACCTTGGGAACTCAAATATATAATTTTCTCCTAATTCCATGCTCAAAATCGTGGCTAAATTCCAAGAATATGATTTTCTAGGTTTTCCCCTTAAACCTCAATTTTTATACTATTTTTCATGTCTAATTCCACGGTATAACCTTGTATTTAGCTTGGAAATGAGTAGAAGTAGCTTACCTTAACATTGATGATGAAATACCTCCTTGAAGATCTCCAAGAATCGCCCAATGAAGTGAAGAAAATGAGAGAAATGGCCCAACATCTGATTTTAAAACAATGGTTCTGCCCCAGCTCTTTCCGCTTCTGCGGAATTATAGCCGCTTATGCGGCTCCGCATTTGCGTAAATTAGGCCACTTCTGTGGCTTCCCTGGCCTAGCCCAATTTCTCTTCTGTGATCTTTCCACCACAAATGTGGTTCCGCTTCTGCGGATCATTGACCGCATCTGTCGTCCTCCCCAAAATCCCATCTCTCGCTTCTACGTCTCCCTTTCCGCTTCTGCGACTCCGCATCAGCGGATCAAGGGCCGCTTCTGCGGTCCAGGCTGCCCTCGCGCATGTCCGCTTCTGCGGATTCTCCTCAGCTTTTGCGGGGCCGCTTCTGCGGTCCCATCCCCACAGAAGTGGAAATACCAGATACCAGCTGCTTAGTTATTTCCAAAAATCCCATTTTTTATCTGTTAACCACCCGGAATTCACCCGAGGCCCCCGGGAACCCATCCAATCATACAAACCAATCCCAAAATACATTACGGACTTGCTCGAGGCTTCAAATCAAATCAACCAACGTTAAATTCATGAATTACACCCCAATTCAAGCTTTATGAGCTTTAAAACTTCAAACTTCTATTTTCGATGTTTAAACCCATCAAATCACGTCTGATTGACCTCAAATTTTGCACAAAAATCATATTTGACATTGTGGACCTACTCAAACTTTCGGAATTGGATTCTGACCCCGATATCAAAAAGTCAACCTCCGGTCAAACTTCTAAAAAACCTTCAAATTTCTATCTTTAGCCAAATGGCTCCAAAATGACCTACGGACCTCCGAATTCACTTCTGATCGCACCCCCAAATCCAGAATCACCGTACGGAGCTATTCACAGTCTCGGAATCCCAAACAGACATCAATAACACTGAAATGCACTTCAATCCAAACTTATGAAATTCCTTCTAAAATGCTAACTTCCACAATAGGCGCCAAAATGCTCCTGGGTTATCCAAAACCCAATCTGGGCATACGCTCAAGTCTGAAATCATCATACGAACCTGCTGGAACCTTGAGATCCCGATTCCGAGGTTATTTACTTAAAATTCCAACCCTAGTTCATTATTTCAACTTTAAGCTCCCGAAATAACAATTCTCTTCTCAAATCAACTCTGGACTTCCCGAAATCAAATTCCGACCACACGTACAAGTCATAATACCTTAAATGAAGCTGTTCATGGCCTCCGACTCCTGAACAGAGCGCTAGTACTCAAAACGACCGGTCGGGTCATTATATTCTCTCCCACTTAAACATACGTTCGTCCTCGAACGTGCTGAGAGCTGTACTGGAGTGGTCTGAAATCACTATTTAGCACCACACGCACCTTCCTGTGCTACCACAACTCAGTTGAGAACATTAGCTCGATAAGTTTTGAAGATACCCCCTTTTATTCAAGCAAATAAGCCTTAGAGTCCAATTCCAACATCCGAAATTCTATGCCAGGCCTATTTCCAACATACGATCACCGTATCAATCACTATACACGTTACTTAAACATGACTGCATAACTCCGCTGAATTCACACTTTGCATCACTTTACTCATAGGACCACAATAACATTTCTATTTGAATTAATCGAAATTCCACGAATCTGATGCTCCCATTGCACCTGATGACCTAGATAGGTCTTACTCTAACTATTACAATACCGCCACGATGGATGAGATGCCGAAATTCATAAGCAACTGCCGAGTCAACCAATAATTGAGTCTTTACTTCTAACAAGAAACATTACCACATTCTGAACCTAATAATGACTTTTGCTACTTAATATACTTCATATAATCAGGTTGCACTGATCTTAATTCCCATAATCTCATCTTATCCAGTACGAACTGCTCGGCAATAAGCCACTCCGAATGCGATCACAAGTCTCATATGATGCCACAATGTGCCAATGGCCACCAATCCGAACACAACATAACAGGAAATCGAACTCTGGAAGGAATTACCTAACTCCCACACTACTACGGACTTTCCTTAGAAAATAGGAAGCAGGACATACCAAATTAGCATATAGAAATCTACACTCATCATCACATTGTTGTGGCGCGCAACCCGATCCAAATAACATACCCATGGCGGCGTGCCACCCGATCCAAATAACATGCCCATGGCGGCGTGCCACCCGATCCACACATAGATCTCACGTAAGGAGATTGCACTTCGAGCTAAATCTGGTCATTACAATAAAATATCGAATCTAGGTCACAAGCACGCTAAGTGCATAATGCCATCCCTGAGGGGATATATAGCGCGATAAACTACAAAACTCGATCACAACTGAGGTGCAGTACAAGATCTGAATCTCAAGAGCCATTTGCTCATAATACGACATTCCCACGCGGGTCCTCAACACGTACACAATTTCTCAGGCCGTCTCACAACTCACACGGTGCAATGTATCATTTCATGAAATATCTGACAACGAGATGACACCCTGACCACTCTATCAGGAGCGCATTACTGAAATGAACACAACTGGCCTGTCATAGAGCCCATATTCACATTTAAACTCATCCACCGACCTCAAGTCGATCCTGATCACATCAAATTAAGCCAATAACCTTTTAAAGGTCCATACTAATTTCTTTCTTCTCATAACACACAAGAACAATCGTCATAACCGGAGCAAACCTTCTCGGTTCATATCCCAATAAACAAGGTGCCCTCCAGGCATAAATTCTCAAAGTAATGATATTACCCAAATTCCTCATACTTGATTTAAATCTTTAGTCAAACAAGTGGCTACATGCCACACTGGTACAATCTTCCCGTGGAACACGTTCCCACAATCTTCCATAACAATTAACTGGGTCTTACCTCCAACCCACCGACTACACTAACGCAAATAAGCAATCAAGAATCATTAACCATGATACAAGCCCTCGTTACAAAACACCAATCTCGGGTGGCGCTGAAGACAGCCCCAACTTACTTTAATCATTCAACCCTTTCCTTGCTCATCTGAGCCCCTGACATCCTTGTCAACACTGAACTACAACCTTGATCCTCACTTCGTATTTCCATGCTACTAACTGCACCCAACGTGCCAACGTACGATAGAACACGATTTTTCATCATAACTCCAAAATCATTAATATTTTAACACTTCATCATAAACGAACTTTTCACTTAACTCACTTCGGGAGAATCATAGCAACACACAGGTAGTTTCCCATAACCGTAAGACATGCAAATCTCTAAATAGTGGTACAAGACACCCTAGCCCTTTCGGAATCCGCCTCCACTTAACAAGTCATAACAGAAGAATGCTTCTGAATAACATCAATTATGGTAGCCGACAACCTCACACGTACCGCCACAAATCACACGCATAACTCGATCACGCTGAACGAACTGATCACAGACCCCGACACGCCAAATTCAATTATGGCTAATCAATCCCTTTCCCTCCAACTTATCCTTGATTGCTTTGGAAATAATACTAATTCTCTTCAGCACATAACATACTCCCTCTGAACTCACCCCGAGTGACCTTGAATTGCGAGACCATGCTATCTCAAATCTCACGAATTATTTCACATTTCTCAAATGCTACACCACAAGGTAACGCATCATAAAACATTCTAGGCACCTTCTCAAAAGTTGCTACAGAGCTTGATTTTTAGTTGTACTTATAGGCTTGAAATCATTAGGTACCACACTTTATCTTTTGAGTTCCACTAGGACCGTTGCTAAGAGAAACCCGCTCTGACTTGGTTCTAAATATAATTCATTCCACTCAATTTACTACTTATGGCTCTTTTCTCGTAGCTGAATTAACCCATCAATATGCTAATAACTAGAAATCACACAAGTAGTTAATCATACAGCCCAACCATAAGCAGTGGGACTCTCCCACTTAGCTTGAAGCCATCATTTCACCATTCTTGAGTTCGCCCGACCTTTTTACCTCTTATTGACTTAACCTCACGCCACCAATTATCAAAATCTCTCGGGATCTTCCTGTAAATCCCCATCTTTCATATTCTGAGTCTCAATCCACATTCGCACGACCAATATCTTTGTTGAACAACCAATATATTTCCTTGTAAAAGCTTCGCCAACCATGCAACCGCTAATCTGCTCACGGGGAATAACCCACCTAGGGGAATCACCTCCCAACATCTTCCCATGCCACGGCACGGGTTACATTCATTATGACACCAATAGCCCATCTTGAGTCCGAGCTCACTTTCCAGTTGCACAAGTCCATTCGCCCATCGCGGACATCAATTACATGCGCGACAACATCCTTCCAAATTTTGGGTTATGCTACACCCTCCTCCATTTCAAGCAGCTCCTTTCTGCCTTATAAATCTTCTGCGATATAATAGCCCAAACTTCGAATCATACCCGCAGACTTCGATCACCAATCATTAAAATCTCCAATTCAATCCAAACTCTCCTTAAGGCACGTAGTCTTCCTACTACCAAGCCCACATGCAACACCTGCCACTCTCCCACTTTGGTGGAACTCATCTCCTTAATCGGTCACTCGACCTTGCTCCTCATACTTGGCCTTCTAGAAATTTTAAACACCGCCTGGCACTTCCCACATGTCCTTCCTCATAATTTGCTGCTCAATTGTTGCCTTAAATGAAATCTATCTTCGTGGCACTTGAATCCACCATTGCTGCTAACTTTAAACCTTTCCAAAGGTCATCTTTCTCGAACCGTCAATAGTAGAAATTCTGATTCGATCTTAAACCACCGCATCATGCGATATCTGACAGTTGTATCTTCAATACTATTTTACAATATCTTCCCCCAAGGTGAATAGTAGCAGATCATAACACTGACAAGCTTAAAGCGTTCAATTAGGACAACCACGCCCCCATGTAGAGGAGAACTCCACCACGCTTGCAATTACCACGTTTCATTACTTCCACCAGTCCACTTCTGACCATCCTTAGTTCGATTGACTTTCCCCTGCCTGGAATAAAATACTGACTCCCTTGATTACACGCTGAGTAAACCTCCCTTCAATTCATTCAATGCCCCGACACGTGGGAAAACACCCTACCATCACAACAACACTGCGGAATAATTATTCATAAGCATCATGGCAACCTGTGCCTAGCCTCAAGGCTCTTAGAAGTTCTGTTACTGAGCTGAAAAAATAGAATATCCCTCCAAAGCGCGACTATAATAGTCCAATCAACTATACCGAAAAAATCATCCCGCACCACATTTGTAGTGCCATTACAATCCTTCAATTTTTGATTTATAACAAGTGCTCGCGTCGCGTAAGATTGAGTGGAAAGGAATCAAAGGCATAAGCCTCAAAGGAATACAACCGCACGATAAAGAAATCAAGAAGGGAAGTACTCCTAAAAGTCCTGCAGCCTCCCGCTGATAAGTACAGACGTCTCTGTACCGATCCGCGAGACTCTACTAGACCTTCTCATGACTCGTGAGACCGACGGGAACCTAGTGCTCTGATACCATGTTGTCACGACCCAAAATTCACCTAGTGCTTTAATTGATGCACCAAGCTCCAAATCTAGCCAACGATTATGCAAATCTATTAATATATGCTCAATTATTCATTACAATCTAATTTATAGCAATTCCTAACTCCGATCGAAAAGTTGACCAAAATGCCTTCGGGTCCACGTGCCCGGAAATCCAAAATTTCACGAAGATAAAGATTACCCATAACCTTGGGAACTCAAATATATAATTTTCTCCTAATTCCATGCTCAAAATCGTGGCTAAATTCCAAGAATATGATTTTCTAGATTTTCCCCTTAAAACCTCAATTTTTATACTACTTTTCATGTCTAATTCCATGGTATAACCTTGTATTTAGCTTGGAAATGAGTAGAAGTAGCTTACCATAACATTGATGATGAAATACCTCCTTGAAGCTCTCCAATAATCGCCCAATGAAGTGAAGAAAATGAGAAAAAAATGGCCCAACATCCGATTTTAAAACAATGGTTCTACCCCAGCTCTTTCCGCTTCTGCGGAAATATAGCCGCTTATGCGGCTTCGCTTTTGCGTAAATTAGGCCGTTTCTGCGGCTTCCCTGGCCTAGCCTAATTTTGCTTCTGTGATCTTTCCACCGCAGATGTGGTTCCGCTTTTGCGGAGCCTTGATCGCATCTGCGGTCCTCCCTAAAATCCTATCTCTCGCTTCTGCGTCTCCCTTTCCGCATCTGCGGCTCCGCATCTGCGGATCAAGGGCCGCTTCTACGGTCCTGGCTACCCTCACGCTTGTCCGCTTCTGCGGCTTCTCCTCCGCTTCTGCGAGGCCTCTTCTGCGGTCCAATCTCTGCAGAAGCGGAAATATCAGATACCAGCTGCTTAGTTATTCCCAAAAATCCCATTTTTGATCCGTTAACCACCCGGAATTCACCCTAGGCCCCCGGGACCCCAGCCAATCATACCAACCAAACCCAAAACACATTACGGACTTGCTCGAGGCTTCAAATCATATCTACCAACGCTAAATTCATGAATTACACCCCAATTCAAGCTTTAGAGCTTTAAAACTTCAAACTTCTATTTCCGATGTTTAAACCTATCAAATCACGTCCGACTGACCTCAAATTTTATACACAAATCATATTTGACATTACGGACCTACTCAAACTTCCGTAATTGGATTCTGACCCCGATATCAAAAAGTCAACTTCCGGTCAAACTTCTCAAAAACCTACAAATTTCTATCTTTAGCCAAATGGCTCCAAAATGACCTACGGACCTCCGAATTCACTTCTGATCGCGCCCCCAAATCCAGAATCAACATACGGAGCTATTCACAGTATCCGAATCCCAAACAGACATCAATAACACTGAAATGCACTTCAAGCCAAACTTATAAAATTCCACGAATCTGATGCTCCCATTGCACCTCATGACCTACATAAGTCTTACTCTAACTATTACAATACCGCCACGATGGATGAGATGCTGAAATTCATAATCAACTGCCGAGTCAACCAATAATTGAGTCTATACTTCTAATAAGAAATATTACCACATTATGAACCTAATAATGACTTTTGCTCTTTAATATACTTCATATAATCAGGTTGCACTCATCTTAATTTACCATAATATCATCTTATCCAGTACGAACTGCTCGGCAATAAGCCACTCCGAATGCGATCACAAGTCTCATATGATGCCACAATGTGTCAATGGCCACCAATCCGAACACAACACAACAGGAAATCGAACTCTGGAAGGAATTACCTAACTCCCGCACTACTACGGACTTTCCTTAGAAAATAGGAAGCAGGACATACCAAATTAGCATATAGAAATCTACACTCATCATCACATTGTTGCACGCGTAACCCGATCCAAATAACATACCCATGGGGGCGTGCCACCCGATCCAAATAACATGCCCATGGCGGCGTGCCACCCGATCCACACATAGATCTCACGTAAGGAGATTGCACTTCGAGCTAAATCTGGTCATTACAATAAAATATCGAATCTAGGTCACAAGCACGCTAAGTGCATAATGCCATCCCTGAGGGGACATATAGCGCGATAAGCTACAAAACTCGAGCACAACTGAGGTGCGGTACAAGATCTGAATCTCAAGAGCCATTTGCTCATAATACGACATTCCCACGCGGGTCCTCAACACATACACAATTTCTCAGGCCGTCTCACAATTCACACGGCGCAATGTATCACTTCATGAAATATCTAACAACGAGATGACACCCTGACCACTCTATAAGGAACGCATTACTGAAATGAACACAATTGGACTGTCATATAGCCCATATTCACATTTAAACCCATCCACCAACCTCAAGTCGATCCTGATCAAATCAAATTAAGCCAATAACCTTTCAAAGGTCCATACTAATTTCTTTCTTCTCATAACACACAAGAACAACCGTCATAACCGTAGCAAACCTCCTCGGTTCATAACCCAATAAACAAGGTGCCCTCCAGGCATAAATTCTCAAAGCAATGATATTACCCAAATTCCTCATACTTGATTTAAATCTTTAGTTAAACAAGTGGCTACATGCCACACTGATACAATCTTCCCGTGGAACACGTTCCCACAATCTTCCAAAACAATTAACCGGGTCTTACCTCTAACCCACCGACCGCACTAAAGTTGATAAGCAATCAAGAATCATTAACCATGATACAAGCCCTCATTACAAAACACCAATCTCAGGTGACGCTGAAGACAGCCCCAACTTACTTTAATCATTCAACCCTTTCCTTGCTCATCTGAGCCCCTGACATCCTTGTCAACACTGAACTACAACCTTGATCCTCACTTCGTATTTCCATGCTACTAACTGCACCCAACGTGCCAACATACGATAGAACACAATTTTTCATCATAACTCCGAAATCATTAATATTTTAACACTTCATCATATACGAACTTTTCACTTAACTCACTTCGGGAGAATCATAGCAACACACAGGTAGTTTCCCATAACCGTGAGACATGCAAATATCTAAATAGTGGTCCAAGCCACCCCAGCCCTTCCGAAATCTGCCTCCACTTAACAAACAATAACAGAAGAATGCTTCTGAATAACATCAATTACGGTGTCCGACAACCTCACATGTACTGCCACAAATCACACGCATAACTCGATCACGCTGAACGAACTGATCACAAACCCCGACACGCCAAATTCAATTATGGCTAATCAATCCCTCTCCCTCCAACTTATCCTTGATTGATTTGGAAATAATACTAATTCTCTTCAACGCATAACATACTCCCTCTACACTCACCCTGAGTGACCTTGAATTGCGAGACCATGCTATCTCAAATCTCATGAATTATTTCACATTTCTCAAATTCTACACCACAAGGTAATGCATCATAGAACATTCTGGGCACCTTCTCATAAGCTGCTATAGAGATTGATTCTCAGCTTGAAATCAATAGGTACCACACTTTATCTTTTGAGTTCCACTAGGACTGTTGCTGAGAGCCACCCGCTCTAACTTGGTTCCAAATATAATTCATTCCGCTCAATTTACTACTTATGGCCCTTTTCTCATAGCTGAATTAACCCATCAATATGATAATAACCAGAAATCACGCAAGTAGTTAATCATACAGCCCAACCATAAGCGGTGGAACTCTCCCACTTAGCTTGAAGCCATAAATTTCACCATTCTTGAGTTCGCCCGACCTTTTTACCTCTTATTGACTTAACCTCACGTCACCAATTATCAAAATCTCTTGGGATCTTCATATAAATCCCCATCTTTCATATTCTGAGTCCTAATCCACATTCGCACGACCGATCTCTTTGTTAAATAACCAATATATCTCCTTGTAGAAGCTTCGCCAACCACACGACTACTAATCTGCTCACGGGGAATAACCCACCTAGGGGAATCACCTCCCAACATCTTCCACTCCGCTGCACGGGGTACATTCACTATGACACCAATAGCCCATCTTGAGTCCGAGCTCACCTTCAAGTTGCAAAAGTCCATTCGCCCCTCGCGGACATCAATTACATGCGCGGAAACATCATTCCAAATTCAGGGTTATGCTACACCCTCCTCCATTTCAAGCAGCTCATGTCCGCTATATAAATCTTCTACCGCATAATAGCCCATACTTCGAATCATACACGCAGACTTCGATCGCCAATTATTAAAATCTCCAATTCGATCCAAACTCTCCTTAAGGCGCGTAGTCTTCCTACTACCAAGACCAAATGCAACACCAGCCACTCTCCCACTTTGGCGGAACTTATCTCCTTAATCGGTCACTCGAACTTGCTCCTCATACTTGGCCTTCTAGAAATTTTAAACACCGTCTGACACTTCCCACATGTCATTCCTCATACTTTGCTGCTCAATTGTTGCCTTAAATAAATCTATCTTCGTGGCACTTGAATCCACCATTGCTGCTAACTTTAAACCTTTCCAAATGTCATTTTTCTCAAACCGTCAACAGTAGAAATTCTGATTCGATCTTAAACCACCGAATCATGCGATATCTGACAGTTGTATCTATAATACTATTTCACAATATCTTTCCCCAAGGCGAATAGTAGCAGATCATAACACTGACAAGCTTAAAGCGTTCAATTAGGACAACCACACCCCCATGTAGAGGAGAACTCTACCACGCTTGCAATTATCATGTTTCATTACTTCCACCAGTCCGCTTCTGACCATCCTTAGTTCGATTGACTTTCCCCTGCCTGGAATAAAATACTGACTCCCTTGATTACACGCTGAGTAAACCTACCTTCAATTCATTCACTACCCCGACATGTGGGCAAACACCATACCATCACAACAACATTGTGGAACAATTATTCATAAGCATCATGGCAACCTGTGTCTAGCCTCAAGGCTCTTAGAAGTTCTGTTACTGAGCTAAAACAATAGAATATCCCTCCAAAGCGCGACTATAATAGTCCAATCAACTATACCGGGAAAATCATCCCGCCCCACATTAGTAGTTCCATTACAATCCTTCAATTTTCGATTTATGGCAAGCGCTCGCGTCGCGTAAGATTGAGTGGGAAGGAATCAAAGGCATAAGCCTCAAAGGAATAGAACCGCACGATAAAGAAATCAAGAAGGGAAGTACTCCTAACAGTCCTGCAGCCTCTCGAGGATAAGTACAGACGTCTCTGTACCGATACGCGAGACTCTACTAGACTTTCTCATGACTCGTGAGACCGACGAGAACCTAGTGCTCTGATACCATGTTGTCACGACCCAAAATCCACCAAGGGTCGTGATGGCGCCAGACACCGCTGTCAGGCAAGCCAATTAAATTACTGATTTAAAATTTTCTTTTAAAATACAACAGATTCCTGAAATTTCCTTCCATTTTTCATAAATAAGAGGTTTTTGCTTCAATTCTAATCAACAATAACAATTAAATCAAATCTTTCGAAAAACCATCCCAGAACCCGGTGTCACAAGTGCATGAGCGACTACTGATAAGTGAAATAAAGTACAACCTCTGTCCGGAATACAGTGGACAGGTAATAAATAATTAAAGTACAGAGAGGAACTACACTAGCTGCGGGTCACCTCACAAATTGCAGCTCACCTAGTCCCAGAGTTATCAGTGCTGCTATGCCAATCGGCCGCTAAAGTGTCATGTACCTGTGCAAGAAAAATGCACAGAAGTGTAGTATGAGTACGTAATCAACGTGTACTCAGTGAGTATTCCGCCTAATCCCGAAGGGGTAGAGACGAGATGGCCAACTTCGACACTCACTAGAGGTCCATTATCAATATTCTATAAGTGCGAGAATAATTATGGATTTGTGTAAAAGTTCTGATTGTGAAGCCAGAAAATAGGTAAACACCTTCAACAATAAGTCAAGGTCTTCTAAATTTTGTTCTTTATTATCTTATCAGTTTATATCAAGCCATGTAGGGCCAATTCCACATTTACAATTTTCAAGTAACAAATAATATGCGCAATTTATGCCGAGGTCGACGACCCGCTCCAACAGGAATATAAATTGTGTAGTGCCGAGGGTCGAGCGGCACGAACCATATATGCATCCATTTTCACCGAGGCGTTTGGCCTGTTCCATAAATAAATACATATCCTGCTCGCGAATCATCCATGCGATGCAAGCACACATAAAATACATGCTGAGTAGGAAATCAAGAGCTTATCAGGGATAATCAACCAAATAGACAAATTTTTCCTTTTTAACATTTTAGGGAGAATTTAATATTAAACCTCTTTTTAAATTCCTTTACCAATTCAAGGTGATTTAAACAATTCAAATTATCAATGGGTTCACAGTAATTCAAGTATAACATGCATTTTGGGTCCTAGACTACCCGAACAATAGCATAATAGTAGCTACGTGCGGACTCTCATCACCTCGTGCGTACGTAGCTCCCACAAATAGGAGCACATAACCAATTTAACTCACCTATGGGGTAAATTCCCCCTCACAAGATTAGAAAGTAGACTCACCTCGCTCCGAAGATCCAAACCAACATTCCACGCCCATCCGAAGACTCTAATTGATGCACCAAGCTCCAAAACTAGCCAACGGTTATGCAAATCCATTAATATATGCTCAATTATTCATTACAATATAATTTATAGCAATTCCTAACTCTGATCGAAAAGTTGACCAAAATGCCCTCGGGCCCACGTGCCCGAAAATCCGAAATTTCTCGAAGATAAAGATTACCCATAACCTTGGGAACTCAAATATATAATTTTCTCCTAATTCCATGCTCAAAATCGTGGCTAAATTCCAAGAATATGATTTTCTAGGTTTTCCCCTTAAAACCTCAATTTTTATACTACTTTTCATGTCTAATTCCATGGTATAACATTGTATTTAGCTTGGAAATGAGTAGAAGTAGCTTACCTTAACATTCATGATGAAATACCTCCTTGAAGATCTCCAAGAATCGCCCAATGAAGTGAAGAAAATGAGAGAAATGGCCCAACATCCGATTTTAAAACAATGGTTCTGCCCCAGCTCTTTCCGCTTCTGCGGAATTATAGCCGCTTATGCGGCTCCGCTTTTGCGTAAATTAGGCTGCTTCTACAGCTTCCCTGGTCTAGCCTAATTTCGCTTTTGTGATCTTTCCACCACATATGCGGTTCCGCTTCTGCGGATCATTGACTGCATCTGCGGTCCTCCCCAAAATCCTATCTCTCGCTTCTGCGTCTCCCTTTCCACTTTTGCAGCTCCGCATTAGTGGATCAAGGGCCCCTTCTGCGGTCCTAGCTGCCCTCATGCTTGTCCGCTTCAGCGGCTTCTCCTCTGCTTCTGCAGGGCCGCTTCTGCGGTCCCATCTCCGCAGAAGCGAAAATACCAGATACTAGCTGCTTAGTTATTTCCAAAAATCCCATTTTTGATCCGTTAATCACCCAGAATTCACCTGAGGTCCCCGGGACCCCAGCCAATCATACCAACCAATGCCAAAGCACATTACGGACTTGCTCGAGGCTTCAAATCATATCAACCAACGCTAAATTCATGAATTACACCCCCAATTCAAGCTTTATGAGCTTTAAAACTTCAAACTTCTATTTCCGATGTTTAAACCCATCAAATCACGTCCGATTTACCTCAAATTTTGCACACAAATCATATTTGACATTACGGACCTACTCAAACTTCTGGAATTGGATTCCGACCCCGATATCAAAAAGTCAACCTCCGGTCAAACTTCTCAAAAACCTTCAAATTTCTATCTTTAGCCAAATGGCTCCAAAATGACCTATGGACCTCCGAATTCACTTCTGATCCCGCCCCCAAATCCAGAATCACCATACGGAGATATTCACAGTCTCGGAATCCCAAACAGACATCAATAACACTGAAATGCACTTCAAGCCAAACTTATGAAATTCCTTCTAAAATGCTAACTTCCACAATAGGCGCCAAAATGCTCCCGGGTTATCCAAAACCCAATCCGGGCATACGCCCAAGTCTGAAATCATCATACAAACTTGCTCGAATCCAAGGTCGTTTACTTAAAATTCCAACCCTAATTCATTCTTTCAACTTTAAGCTCCCAAAATAAGAATTCTCTTCTCAATTCAACTCTGGACTTCCCGAAATCAAATTCCGACCACGCGTATAAGTCATAATACCTGAAATGAAGCTGTTCATGGCCTCCGACTACGGAATGGAGCGCTAGAACTTAAAACGACCGGTCAGGGCGTTACAGTATTGTTTTGCACTCATAAAGCACACGATAACTGTTGAGCAAACAATTTGGCGTCGTCTGTAGGGATTTCATAGCAAAATCGCGTAGTTCTTCCATGGACAAAAAGGAAAGAAATGCCTGCTTGCTCCGATTTGGAAGACAATGCATAAACTGCTCAAGGCCTCGAGTCAAAACTGAGCTTCAGCACTCAATACCCACAACTTGAACACAGGCTATACGCGTTCACCAAAAAAGTTCAACTACAGTTGAACCGGGACTCAAGTTATTCGCCTTCGCCAATTAGTTCAACTACGGTTGAACCAAGACAGGCTATGCGCCTTTACCAAAAATTTCAACTACGGTTGAACAGGGACTCAGGCTATGTGCCTTCGCTAAAAAGTTCAACTACGGTTGAACCAAGACAGGCCTTGCGCCTTCGCCAAAAAAGTTCAACTACGGTTGAACCAAGACAGGCCATGCGCCTTCACCAAAAAGTTCAACTACGGTCGAACTGGGACTCAGGCTACGTGCCCTCGCCAATTAGTTCAACTACGGTTGAACCGACTCAGGCAATGTGCCTTCGCCAAAAATTTCAACTACGGTTGAACCAAGACTCAAGCTATGTGCCTTCACCATCAAAATTAAAAAAGTTCAACTACGGTTGAACCGGGACACAGGCTATGCGCCTTCGCCAACAAGTTCAACTACGGTTGAACCAAGACAGGCTATGCGCCTTTACCAAAAAGTTCAACTACGGTTGAACTGGGACTCAGGCTACGTGCCCTCGCCAATTAGTTCAACTACGGTTGAACCGACTCAGGCTATGTGCCTTCGCCAAAAAGTTCAACTACGGTTGAACCAAGACTCAGGCTATGCGCTTTCGCCATCAAAATTGAAAAAGTTCAACTACGGTTGAACCGGGACACACGCTATGCGCCTTCGTCAACAAGTTCAACTACGGTTGAACCAAGACAGGCTATGCGCCTTCACCAAAAAGTTCAACTACGGTTGAACCAAGACAGGCTATGCGCCTTCACCAAAAAGTTCAACTACGGTTGAACCGGGACTCAGGCTATTCACCTTCGCTAATTAGTTCAACTACGGTTGAACCAATACAGGCTGTAAGCACGTGATTTTTGCCCCACAAGAAAAATTACTGCCAAAATTTAAAATAAAATAGTCTTTTGTTATTTGCAATTTTGTGGATTGTGTTGTTATTTTTGCTTATTTGTTCGCATTTGTGTGTGCGTGTTGATTTGTTTAAATTAGTTAAAAATACAAAAATATTGCATTTAGGACTCAATTCTACAATTAGGAATTAATTAGTATTTTTGTGATTTAAGATTTTTAATTTTGATTAATTAAAAGATAAAGGAAATGAAGAGAAAAGAAGCAAACCAGATTTTGGGCCGCCTCATTTCCAAACCCTACCAGGCCCAATTATAAACCCCTCTACCTGGTCCAATGAAGACCTGCCAATACGACGTCCGAAAGACGTCGTATTTGTGACATCTCCCCTAAACCGTTGGATCACACCAAATCAACGGCCGAGATTAGCCAACCCGATCCAACTCGTTTACCACCAACCCACACCCTCACTAAACCAAACGACCCTGTGTTATACCAAAATGACTCCATTTCCCTATCCATCATTTAATCCAAGCCGTTTGGATCATTTGATCCAACGGCCCGGATTAATTGAACCCTTTCAATATACCAAAAATCCAAAACC
>MU785100.1:42937-58482 GCA_026770625.1 Nicotiana glauca | reverse complement strand
TCCTGAGTCTGAACTCATACCGCCACATGTAATGTACTTCACTTCCCAACTAGGAGACACGAAAATATTCTTCACATGCCCATAATTCGGGCTACACATCAATCACAATCGGAATCGAACACTTAACAGTTCATCTACTATCCAGCCGACTTTTTCGTCACTACCAAGTCATATAGATACATCTCGCAGTATTAACATACTCATCATATGGATATCCAACCGCCATTTCGGCTAATAGGGACAATACTGGACATACAAGTTCAAAACACTTGCTCACCTAATCAGGACCTCGGTGCTCAAGCCATAGGCAAAGATCCGGCCTCAAGTCCTCCAGACTGGACCAACATACTCACGAAGATCACATCTCTCCCTTCGATCGGGGAATCACAAGCCATCAAGGCACATACAATACTGAGCGCTCATGTGTGCATACCGACTTGTGGAAGGAATTTCAAGAGTTATATCTCAAGCTGAATCAAGTACGCACGACAAGAATTCAAAGAATGGGAGGTTTTCCTAAAGGTTCTGCAGCCTCTCGAGGATAAATACAGACGTCTCCGTACCGATCCGTGAGACTCTACTAAACCTGCTCATGACTCACGAGACCTAGTAACCTAGGCTCTGATACCAACTTGTCACGACCCAATTTCTAAATCCGGTCGTGATGGCGCCTCTCGTGAAGACAAGGCCAGCCAACTAACCCAAATCGTCTCCTTAATAATTATTAAACATAAATGAATAGAAAATATAATTTAATGGTATTAAAAACCGTTAGTTACAACCCGACACAACCCGATCGGGGTATCGCAAGTCACGAGCATCTAGAAGGATTTTTAATAAAACTACAAAGTCTGTAATGCATAGAATAAAATCTAGAAATCAAGAGGAAGAAACTCGGTGCCGCAAACGCTGGCGGTCACCTTGCTCAGCTACCATAGTAATACCTTCAATAAGCGAATAACCTGCTACCGGGTGAACAATACCTGCAACTGCACGCGAGGTGCATGGAGTAAAGTGAGTACTCCAACTCAGTGAGTAATAAAAGTAAATAATAGCGGAGCAGCAAGAAATCACGTAAGACACTCCATCATGCTGTATAGAACAGTGCGACCCTTTGAGAAAACAGTAAAACCGTGAAAATCCTTTAAAAAATATATGGGCTTAGTTAAAACCTCTTTTGAAAATAACCTTTTCAATAATTAAGCAAATAAATGCATAATCAGACAGTGCAAGTCGGCACATAAGTCAGCCCCTCGGGCACAGCACTCCGCTAATAATTCATACGAGGGCATCTGGTAAACAATGCAAAAAGTAGCATGGATGTCAATGAAATGAGAGTGCTGAATGTCATGACACGTATTAAAAACATGAACCAATGCATGAATGTAATGCAATGCATATGATCGCTGCGGCGTACAACCCGATCCATTTGGGTACCCGCGCTCACTGTGGGGGTTCAGACTCCGGAGGGGCTCCTACAGCCGAAGCGCGATATCAATATCACACCGCTGCGGCATGCAGCCTGAGCCATCCATATATCTAGAATTCACTATAACACTGCTGCGGCGCACAGCCCGATCCATGCTCAGTCCAGAAATGCACATAAGCCCCTTGGGCAATAATAAAATAGCAGTTCTCAGCTTAAAACGTTGGTAAAATATCATTTAAGTTTTCAAATCATGAAAAATGGCTGAATTTGCAAACCAGTATTAAAACCCTGGACCGAGATCAAATAACATGCAAAGTAATGCAAAATCAGTGATATCAATCCCTGAAGGATTCAAAGAATCGGCACGAGGCCCAAAACATGGCAATCAGCCCAAATCATGATGATAACAAGTAGTTTCAGTCAAATACATAGTAATTTCATCAATCGAGACGGACCAAGTCACAATCCGCAATGGTGCTCTACCCACGCTCTTTATCCGGCGTGCAAGTCACCTCAATACAGCACTATGATGTGCAAATCCGGGGTTTCAAACCCTCAGGATATCATTTACAAGTATTACTCACCTCGAACCGGTGAAAACTCTAGCCCGCGATGCCTTTGCCCCTCAAATCGGCCTCCACGCGCATTGTATCTAACCAAAATCAGAGCGAATACATCACAATATGCTAAGGGAACAATACCCAACCAAAAACAATTGAAAAATATCAAGAACCTCGAAACTAGCAAAACCCGAGCCCCAGGCCCACTTCTCAAAATATTACAAATATCACATCACCGGATTCTTTGTCTCGCCACGAGTCCATATATATCAAATTTACCAAAATCGGAGTCCATTTGACCAATCAAATTCCGTTTTTAAATTACAAATTTTCAAGCCCTAGCTTTACCCCCTCTTGATGAATTTCAACCCATTTTCATGTTAAATCTATCATAATTTCATGTATTTAGGCCAAGGGACTTACCTCCAATCACGCCTAGTCGAAATCCCCCTTCAAATCCATCCAATAGCTCTCAAGCTCGCTTAAAAATGGTGGAAATAACATAAGCCTCGCGGAACAAAAAATCAGTGTAAAACGCTCCTGGCTTCAGTGGTTTCCACTTCTGCGGTCCCCACACCCGCTTCCGCCTGACCGCTTCTGCGATTTTTGTCTCTTTACGCAGAAATTTCATTAAATCACCAGGGCCGCTTCTGCGACACAATTTCTCGCTTCTGCGAAATATCACCTCCATGCCCAAACCGCTTCTGTGACTTCGTGTCCACTTCTGCGGACTCGCTTAGCCTTAAACCGCTTATGCGACCAATCCATCGCTTCTGCGGAACCGCTTCTGCTGTCCATTTCCGCAGAAGCGAGCATACCAGATACCAGCAAACATCTGCCACTCTCTCAACTTGAATTTCATCCCGTTAGCCATCCGAAATCATCCCGAGGCCCCCGGGACCTCAATCAAAAACACCAACATGATCCAATACCCTATTCAAACTTGTTCCAATCTTAAAAACACATCCAACAACACCAAAATCCTCATTTTTCATCAATTTCAAGCCTAAGTTTTCTCAAATACTTCCAAAACTCACATTCAATCAAAAACCCAACCAAATCACCTCCGAATCATGTGAAATTTTGTAAACATATCCAAAATCACCTAACGAAGCTACTGCAACTCTCGAAATTCCATTCCGACCCTCGGATCAAAATCTCACCTATCAACCGGATTTCGCTAAAATACTAACTTCGCCAATTCAAGCATAATTCTACACCGGACCTCCAAAATCACTTCCGACCATGCTCCTAAGTCACAAATCATCCCCCGAAGTTAACCAAATCACTGAAAATCACATCCGAACCTTCTAACTCATAAGTCAACGTCCGGTTGAGTTTTTCAACTTAAGCCTTCCTTAAAGAGACTAAGTGTGTCATTTCTTATCAAAACCAGTCCAAATCAAGTCTCACACACCACATGCCGATAACGAAACATGAAGAAGCATAAAAATAAGGGAAACAGAGTAGTAACACATGAGACGACGGGTCGGGTCGTCACATGACGGTATAAAGCCTTGTATGCACATACTTATCTGTTATCCCCTTCCCGATTACCCTTGATAAGGTTAGCTTTGATAGGCCCGAGGTAGGCTCGAGGCCTGGCCCCGAGGTATCTATTGGTTTTTCCTAAGAACGGGAACATCCCTGACTGGTTCGATTATCGCTTCGGCTAACTCAATCTTTACTGTTTTACTCCATATTTAGCATTAATCGTCCTCTCAAACTAGCTTGGGAATAGATCACGTATTTTTATAATTCTATTTTACAAATTTAATTGTTGTTACCATTTTCACGGTAAACAAGGAGGTTATCATACACCTCCAAAATCCCCAAGACCTAGCTCAAATAATCACAGAGGGAATGACAGCAGCGGTGAGATTTTATGGCCTGTACAACTGGACAACCACCCCAATGCAGACCATCAACTCATGGTGGAATCCATTCCCTCACTACCAGCCTCACTCCTACCCACTCCACTATGCAGACCTACCCTTCTACCTGTAAACACAGTATCCGATCCCTTGGATACAAGAACACATACACATACCCCAAACACTACCCCCACTGTCTCCAATGAGTCCATTCGAAACACTCACTCTCTCCCCCTCCTCCTCAACGAGTCCACAACTACTAAGCCCAGGCGATCAAGAACTGCTCATTTCATAGGAACTAGCAGCACTGATGGAGGAAATGAGGGAAACTCGCACAAATATAGTATGACTAGGAGCATGCCACATCTACGTCCTCAAAGAGCAATACACAAAAAAATGGTGCTCAACTGTCCACCAGAGGTGACCAAGTGCTTGATCAAGATGAGGCCCCCGTCAATCCAGAAGTCGAAAATTCTGCAGTGGTGATCACACCAACTCTACGTCAAATACCACAGGAGGTAAGTCAGTTGAATCCAGTGCTGGAGGAGCAGAACACTGCACCTCTACCCCCACCCTCACACAATAACTCAATGAATTTAGTAATATGGAATTGTATGGGCACACAATCACCTAACTTTCGTAGAAAGTTTCGCTCATGGCTAAATTACATTCAACCTCCTTTGGTAGTACTTTTAGAAACACAAACAACATACCATCATACTATAAAAGCGGATTTCAATTTCTCTCATCTCTCACAAGCCCCAGCTTAAGGCAGTTAGGAGGAATTGGGGTGTTATGGAATGATGCTGTAATTTAGGTTATTGAACTTGTAGTCACCAATAAGGAAATCCATTGCATGGTATAGGTACGTCCCCATGAAAAACCTTTTTTATTTATAACAATATATGCAAAAAATAGCTTATCATCTAGGAAAGTACTGTGGCAAAACCTAATGAATATTGCGGACACTTATAAAGGACCATGGCTAGTTGGGGGTGACATTAATGAAATTTTATACTCCAATAAAAAATTTGGGGGAAGCTCATTAAACAATAGTAGAGCTGATTTGATGCTTAATTTTTTTAATTATTGTAACCTCTTAGACTTAGGTTTTAGGGGTAGCAAATATACTTGAACTAATAAAAGAAAAATTGTGCTATGATACTTGAAAGATTAGATTGCATAATAGCAAATTTGTGAATGGTTAAATTTATATCCAGAAGCAAATGTGCATCGCTTACCTAGAACACATTCAGACCATTGTCCTCTACTACTAATACTTGACACAAAACTCCATAAAAATAGTGAATTGTTTAGATTTGAAACAATGTGGCTATCACACCATGAATTCCCTCTCCTTATTAATCAAGCATGGCAAATGACCCCCCAATTCTAGATGCTATAGAGGATTTTACAGAACTAGTAAAAACTTGGAATAATCAATCTTTTGGCAATATTTTCTAAAAAAATATAATACTCAAGTAAGACTAGCAGGTATACAAAAATCTCCTAACTATCCCACAAATCATTTTTTACAAAACCTGGATAAGGATCTTATATCTCAATATAATCATTTCTTAGTACCGAAGAGGATATTTGAAAATTAAAATCTCGTGTAAATTGGCTATACCAAGGGGATGCTAACACGAGACTTTTTCACTTATCAACTATTAAAAGAAGGCGTCGTAATAGAATACTAGCCTTAAAAGATCAAGCGGGTAGTTGGATCTCTGACATTTCCCACTTACAAGACCTAGTTATTAATTACTATCAATCTTTTTACATAACATCCCACACCAACTCTACAAATCACTATACTACAGCAACTCACAATTCTCTATCACAAGAGGAAGAAAATTTAATTTCAAATATACTGACTGAGAAGGAAATATTTGAAGCTGTCAAATTCTTCTGTTTAATTAGAAAATAGGAATTTCAGTCAAAGCTTAATTTTAGAAGAACTCGGGTTACTGATAATCAAATATGGACAAATAAGAAGAATTGACTTGAATGATAGCTGAATAAGTAAAAGAAAGCAAAGTAAATCAATGTATTCCAGTAATATTCTTGTGTCGTTACAAATGTTATTTCTCTCCTTTTATAGCTATTTCTAAGTAATACATTTCTTTCCTTTCATAACAGAGACATTATGAGCAATTAATAGCATTAATGAAACATTACAATTGGCAATCGTAACTGTTTCGTGAATATTCTATAACATTTTCCATCGTTGATGCTCCTTAATTACAGATAATATGTATCTGTACTTTTTTCTATCTAGGTTCATTCCTTCGATGTCTCTTCGAATTACCAAGAGATCAGATTAACCGTTCCTTCATGTTTCTTGAATCTTTGACCGTGCGTGTTAAGGCTCGTGTATTTTCAACTATTCTTTGCCAGTTGTCATTCTTTTATTGATCCATGTGTCTTGATGTATCAGCACATAATTAATTCCAAATATTAACTTGATTTTTCCAATACAGATAGTCCCCAAACTTGGCATTTATTCATCAATTGAATATTTGGGAAGTGGATCTCATTAAAGCGGGAATTGTTGCTTCCATTCTTCATATAATTATACCTTTTCCATAACTGACTCTTCACATGTCATTTCCATTTAATACATGTGACACGTGGTGAACGCTTCAGCACCTTTTGAGGCTTTTTACGATTTACATCAATCACGAAGTGATAGTCTTCATTATGACGTTACCATCATTACCTTTTTTGTTTGACGATTGCTTTTGAGTATAAATATAACCTTTGTCTCTTCTTTATTATAAAAGTTTTCTATCTTTTAATATTCATTCTTGTCTTCTTCCTCGTACAGCCATGTCTTCTTCGAACCCTAATCCCCGACAAGTTCCTATTATTGATGAACTTCCCCTTGCTCCTATTAGAAGCAGAAGAGGGGGGAGATTACGTAGTCTAGGATCGGTTGCTATTAGAGGTTCTTCTTCTTCTTTGCCTAGTTCCACTCTTTCTTCAGCTTCTAGAACTAGGGCTTCTCTCACTCATAGGTCTTTCGCTAGAAGTAGGGATTTGAGCCAATCTGAGAACCCACAGTAGATGAGATTATCCCTTCTAAACTTTTCTTTTATACAGATAGAGAATCAATTAGGAACCATGTTTTCTCTATGTCCTCTCATGATTGTGCCGATGTTTTCCCTTCATAGATTACCGAAGGCTTGATTTTTTTTGTTCGTAGAGACTGTCAATGGAGTTTCAATTTTCTAGTTTTGATTCCTAATGCAAATCAAAGGATTACTTCTTACAAAACTAGCTTTTCCTTTGTATATACGTACCCTTTTACTTTGGGCTTTAGACCCTCTATTGATCCAGTTATCATTGAATTCTGCCATTTCTTGAATGTGTGTTTAGGACAAATAGGCCCTATTGTATAGAGGGATGTTGCATGTCTAAGGTACTTAGCTAATTTGGCTCAATTGTCTTTCACCTTTTTTCATCTGATTCACCTCTACTCCCCTAAGTTGTTCCGACTTGGGATCTTTACTTTGGTGGCGATGAGTAAGAGGGTTTTAGTCAGCCCCGAGGATGACAAGGACCGTGGTTGGTATGCTAGATTTGTCACTGCTCCTACTGTAGGGTTAGTAGGTAAAGAAATTGTACCATTCCATGAAAAGTGGAATTTTGCACGTAAGTTTTCTTTACAACTTTCTTTCTTTTCTTTTTTCCCTTTTTTTAGAAAGGGTTTGTTCTTCCCGTGACTGTTTTGCCTCTCTTTTTTCAGCAACCATAGGAACTGTTGAAAGATTCTTTATTTCTGTGGTTGGGTAAAGAAATTGTTGACCATTGCTCCGATGGAAGTTAGATCTTGGAAATACCTTTCAAACAGGTTTGGTTGGAAGGTTAAGACCCACAGTAAGAATTCTTCCTTCCATTTTCACCTATTCTTTCATTAGAATGTTTTTAACCCTTCTTTTTATCAGGGTTTACTATTCGCAGTGTAAGGGCTGAATCGATTACAGCTTCTAGACTTTCTTTGGTAAGAGCCCAGGAGATAACCTTGGGTTCTTCATCAAAAAGGAAAGCTGACAAACCCCAGGATTTTGAGGAGGAAGAGGAACGAGATGGAAGTTCTTTGGTTAGAAGGCCGTGCGCTAGAAGACGCATCATTTCGGATGACAAAGCTACTCCTCCCCATTCTATTTCCATGACCGGGCCTGTTGAAGCCACCTTAGTGAGTTCTGACGAAGATACTCCTATGGCAGCTCGTGACTCTGATGAACAACTTTTTTCACATGGGTTTGATAGTGAAGGTTTTGATTTGGTGTCTGATGAAGTACCACCTGCCTCTTTCCCCGTGTCTATCCCAATTAAATGCTCTTTGCCTGCTTCTACTGCTGTTGTTTCTGCCCTTCCTCAAGCTATTATAACTTCCTTTACAGTCCCCACTACTAACGTTTCTCGAACTGTAGTTGGTTCTTCAAGTGGAAGTAGAATGCTGAAGCAAATTACCATTGAGGTTCCTGCCGATAGTAATCTTTTGAAGAAGTTTGACCAACCTGACGTATGGTTGAAACCCCTGATTGGTGCCGTTGAAAAGTCCAAGCTAGAAAGTCATAGCTCTTTGACTTGGATGAATGACAAAGTGCAATCATCTTTGAAGGTATTGATGTTTTTCATGTTCTACTCCATTTTATTTCTGTTGAAATTTTTACCCTTTTTTATATATAGATCAATCTCATTGATACGGAGATGATGAAAAGGGTTTCCCATGCAGAGAAATTGATGCATGATTACCAAATTGAGGCAGATAATTGGAAAGAGTAATATGAAAGTCTCCAGCTTGAGATGGAAGTTTTAGAAGAAAATAAATGTACCTCAGAGCAGCAGTTGAGGGTCATGGCATCAGAGTTAGCAGTTGTAGAAGCTTCTTCCAACCAGGCAGGCAAAGAAAAAATCTCCTCAAGTGATCTTTTGTTGAACAACTCTCCAAAGACACCGAGGAGATCAGAGGTTTGAAGGCCGTGTTGAACGAGAAAGAGATTTATGCATGTGAACTTGTTCAAACAATCACCCAAACCCAAGAAGATCTCCGTGTGTCTTGTGATAAGGTCAAGTTTTTAGAGAGTTCCCTTGCCCATTTACAATCTTCTTACAATTCTGCTTTAAATGAGAGGGAGTAACTCAAGAGTGAAATTGATCATTGGAAAAATGACTACGAGGCTCTTGAGGACAAATCTGATATCGAAGTAAGTTGGTCCATATTGAACACGCGCCATGACACCCTTGTGGAGGTAAGCCAAGAAGGATTTAACTTGGATACTGAGTTAGCAAAGATAAAAGAGACCATTGAAAAAAAGAAATGCTTTATTAATTTCATGGATCTTTGAATCAAACGTGAATTATAAAAGAGGGCCCTTTTATATACAACACTTAATGAAGAAGACGTCTCAACTTCATAATGGTGTAAACATACGAAAGGAGAAATAGGAACACACATATTTCTTGAAATAACTTTGATAAAGTTTTCGTTCAAACTTTGTCAAGTTTAAATAACATCTTACATGTATTTGAATATCTTCTATTACTCTTCCATAACTATTTTCTTTACAACAGATTTAGAAAAAAGAAAATCCAAGGGTTTCTTTATGACCCATGGCTAACTACTGCCTTTAACCTAAACATTCGTAAGATTTTGAAATCTATATCCACAAATGTATTCTTCATAGGTTTTTGGATCAGGCTTGCATTTTAGGCTTGTGACTTTGCTCTGAACTTCATATTTATTGAGTAGACTTTAGGCTTGACTTGAAATTTAATCGTTTCAGCCTTCTTTGCCTTTCTTATACATATATCATATGTATATTATATATAGTCCCCCCACGTGTTTGAGCTTTGAAGTATGGAATCTCGAGCACTTGATTATTCCTTCCATGCGGCCAATTGCCTAAAAAGGAAAACATACGGGACTCAGAGGTATGATTTAGATGAAGACTGCTTGACCCTTTTAAATTTCCATCAGAATAATTGTAACCCTAGACCGGGAATTATGTTCTTTCCGCGTGTCTTTCAGGTCGTAATTTATCATTTAGTGCGGGCTAACTTTCTGCCTATCATCTAAAAATCATTAGTAAAATTTTAATAAATCAAAAATAAAAATCATTAGTGAGGATACCTGCCCGTGGGTATTTCCTTTCCTTAGAAGTAGTATCTCTTTAGATGAATAACATTCCAATTTGAAGGTAGAATCTTGCCATCCAATGTTTCAAGCTCGTATGCTCCTTTTCCTACGATACCATAAATCTTATAAGGCCCTTCCCAAGTTGGACTTAACTTTCCTGCATTGGCTGCCCTATGGATTGGAAAACTTTCTTGAGTACGTAGTCCCCAATATTGAAGTATCTGAGATGAGCTTTCCGATTGTAATACCGCTCAATAACTTGTTTTTATGATGCCATCCTTATTAATGTAGTTTCCCTCCTTTCTTCAAGTAAATCCAGGTTTATCCGCATCTCTTCTTCGTTCGATTCTTTAGAAGCTTGAGTATATCTCATGCTTGGTTCCCCTATTTCGATTGGAATTAAGGCTTCAGCCCTGTATTTAAGTGAAAATGGTATTTCCCCCATACTTGTTTTTTCTCTTATTCAGTAGGCCCACAAGACTCCAGGTAGTACCTCTGGCCAATTGCCTTTAGATTCTTCCAGCCTTTTCTTCAAGTTGTTGATAATGACTTTATTTTTTGATTCAGCTTGTCCATTACCCATCGGATGGTAAGGCGTTGAGGTAATCCTTTTAATTCGCCAACTTTGGAAAAATCCAATGATTTGTGTACCTATAAAGTGCGGGCAGTTATCACATACGATTTCCTTCGCTACCCCAAATTGGCATATGATATTTCGCCAGATGAAGTCTCTGACCTTTTTTTCTCGTACCTGTTTGAAAGCTCCCGCTTATACCCACTTCGTAAAGTAGTCAGTGAGCACTAACAAAAATCTTACCTTGCCTTTGGCTTGTGGTAGTGGACCTACGATATTTATCCCTCACTCCATAAAAGGCTATGGTGCAATGACCAGATGTAATAATTCAGCTGGTCGATGTATATTCTTACCATATCTTTGGCACTTGTCACATTTTAACACAAAATTGTCCGAGTCTTCTTCCATTTTTGGCCAATAATAGCCGGCTCTAATCATGGTTTTTACCAAAGATCTTCCTCCAGCATGGTTTCCATAATGTCTCTCATGTATTTCTCTTATCACGTATTCCATGTGAGAAGGCCTGAGGCATCTTTCTAGAGGACCAACGAACATTTTTCGATAAAGATTGCCCTGATTTAAACAGTAGCGAGCAACTTATTTGCGAAGTGCTTGAGCCTTTTTCTTATCTTCAGGTAAAATTCCATACTGCAAAACATTGACAATCTCGTTCCTCCAATCCCAAGTTAGATTATTGTAATTTACCTCATTTTTGCCTTGATCAAGTACTGAATGAAACAAATGAATCACAGAAGCATTTTCTTCATTAGTTACTTCTGCAGCAGATGTAAGATTAGCTAGAGCGTCTGCCTCGACATTTTCCTCTCTTGGTATCTGCATGACTTTCGATGTTTGAAATTGCCTGACCAAATCCCGTGCATTTTCCAGTTATTGTTGCATCCTCGCCTCTCTGGATGTATAAGTCTCCTGCATCTAGTTAACAACAAGATGCGAGTCGCTTTTGATTACTACCTGCTCTATTCCGAGCTCTCGTGCCAGCTCTAAACCTGCAATCACAACTTCATACTCTGCCTCATTATTAGTGATTGGATGGCACTTTATTGCTTGTCTTATGGTTTCACCCGTAGGTGGTACCAGGACAATGCCCAAAATTTCTCCATTTACATTTGATGAACCGTCAGTAAATAACGTCCATGTACCTGGATTAGATCCGTTAAATATTTGTAGTTCTTTTTCTGCTTCTAACTGTATCCCTTGGCTAAAATCTGCCACGAAATCTGCTAAAACTTGTGACTTTATTGCAGTTCTAGGTTGATATGTAATGTCATATTCACTTAGTTATATTGCCCACTTGGCGAATCTACCCAATAATTCTTGTTTATGCAATATATTATGTAAGGGGTAGGCGGTTACCACAGGAATTGGATGACATTGGAAATAAGGTATTAATTTCCTAGATGTCATAATAAAAGCTAATGCAAGTTTCTCTAAATGAGGATATCGAGTCTCAACATCTAGCAAAGATTTGCTAACATATTAAATTAGTGATTGTTTACCTTGGTCTTCTCGAACAATTACGGCACTTACCGCTACTTCTGAAACTGCAAGAGTGACGACCCAGCTGGTCATCTTAACAATTAACACCCTGATACCCTATCAACTACTTTCCTCAAGTTTATTTCTGCTAATTTGATTTGCCGGGATGTTCGGTAGATATCATCATCTACATACAGAAATCCGTATGCTTTGGAAGAAGCTTGTACAGTTTGGGAAGGGGTTTTGATTGATCAAAAGAAGAATCTACTTCAACCGATGAGTTTAAGAGAGTTTTGGGACACTTAGTCCCTAAATAAAAGCTTAAGTGTTGGAAAATTGAGCGTAGTTGGAATAGTATGAAGACGGCCTTTGAATGAAAATCCGATGGTTTCGTTAGATCCGTTTGGTGATTTCGGGGTTGGGAGCATGTTCGGAGTGTGTTTTGGAGGTCCATAGCTAATTTAGGCTCAAAATGCCGAAAGTGGAATTTTTGAAGTTTCCGGTTCGATAGTAAAATTTTGATCCGAGGGTCGGAATGGAATTCTGAGAGTNTAGATATCATCATCTACATCCAGAAAGCCGTATGCTTTGGAAGAAGCTTGTACAGTTTGGGAAGGGGTTTTGATTGATCAAAAGAAGAATCTACTTCAACCGATGAGTTTAAGAGAGTTTTGGGACACTTAGTCCCTAAATAAAAGCTTAAGTGTTGGAAAATTGAGCGTAGTTGGAATAGTATGAAGACGGCCTTTGAATGAAAATCCGATGGTTTCGTTAGATCCGTTTGGTGATTTCGGGGTTGGGAGCATGTTCGGAGTGTGTTTTGGAGGTCCATAGCTAATTTAGGCTCAAAATGCCGAAAGTGGAATTTTTGAAGTTTCCGGTTCGATAGTAAAATTTTGATCCGAGGGTCGGAATGGAATTCTGAGAGTTGTAGTGGTTCCGTCATGTCATTTGGGATGTGTGTGCAAAAATTTCAAGCTACTCAGATATGGTTTGGTTGGGTTTTTGATCGAAAGTGTATTGTGATGAAATTTGGAGTTCTTAGGCTTAAATCCTTGATTAATCCGAGTTTTCGATGCTGTTTTAGGTGTTTTAAGGATTGGTACAAGTTTGAATAAGGTATTAGGTGATGTTAGTGCTTTTGGTTGAGGTCCCAGGGGCCTCAGGGTGATTTCGGATGGTTGACGGAATGAATATTGGAGTTGAGATTTGCTGCAGCAGTTGTTCTGCTGGTATTTTGACATCTGTGGTTTGGGGACTGCAGAAGCGACGTAGAGGACCGCAAAAGCGGGTTTTGGGCTTGGTCGTCAGGGTCTACAAATGCGAAAGGCAGACCGCAGGAGCGGTTTCATAGCTCCGAAAATGTACTTGAAGATGTGGTTGCTGGTGACTTAAAGGAAAGTCGCAGATGCGACACTTGGTCTGCAGATGCGGTCCTAGGGCCACAAATGCGGTAATCGCTCGGCAAAGAATATAAATAGTTGCCTCTGCGAATTTTAGGGATTCTTTCATGATTTTCATCCGGGTTTGAAGCTTCTAAGATGGGTTTTTGAGGAAAACAAAGGGGAATCACTTGGAGGTAACGTCCTTGACATCATAACTCATTTTTATGTAATTAAAGACCTAATTAGAGATGAGAAATTCGGGAAAATGGGTAATTAGGGCTTGAGTTTAAAAGGCCTTTAAATGAGGATTTAAGGGGGCATTTGGACTCCGATTTCAGTGTTCTTGTTATGTATTCACTCGTGAGAGTACATGATTTCCGAAAATATAAATTTCACCCGATTCTAAGATGTGGGCCAGAGGGGCATTTTGGTTATTTTATATAATTTTGCGCATTAGCTTAGAGTTTAATTGTAGAATCAGTACTTGTAATGCAATATGCAATTGAATTTAAATATATTTGGTCCATTTGGAGTCGGATACTCGTGGAAAAAGTGTTGTTTCGGGTTGAGTTTGAGCTTGCTCGAGGTAAGTGGCTTGTCTAACCTTGTATGGGGGACCTTCCCCTTAGGATATGATATTTGATAATTGAAATGCCTTGTACGTGAGGTGACGAGCGCATATTTGAGCTAATTGTTGAAAAATCCGGGTTACTTTAAGTATTCTCACTGAGTTCCTTTCTTACCTGTTTTTATTCTACTTGAAAACTTAGCCTGTGTTAGTTTAGAAAAGCATGTTTAGTTGACTTAATTGTCTATTTGCTTAAACTGCCTTAATTACCTTACGTGAAGCATGTTAGGTTAGAAGTAACTGTTTACTTGTTACAGACTTAGCATTTATGTCAATATTCTTGAGCTGCTGCTGTGTGTTTTAAATTAGGACTATGGGACGGCATCCCGGAAGATCCCCTGCACGTATTTATGATCCAGACTGAGGCGCGGGATACCAAGAGATCCCTGGCACGTATGTTGAGGATACTGAGAGATCCTCGGGATACCAAGAGATCCCTAGTGTACATATTGAGGATACCAAGAGATCCTCGGGATACCAAGAGATCCCCGGCTATCATCCATGTTGTAAGCAGTGTTTTCCTTGTGTTTTGACTTTATTTCTGTTTCCATTATTATATTCTTATCATCCTGTATAGACTCTTACGGTAGATTATTAATTATATTATTTATCTTAACATGTCATTTTTTTATATTATTATTTATCTTAGTAGGGTCGTGACCTTCCTCGTCACTACATGACCGAGGTTAGGCTTGGCGGTTACTGAGTACTGCTGTATTGTACTCATGCCCTTCTTGCGCATGTTTCCATGTGCAGATCCAGGTACCTCTACCCAGGTTTATCACCCTTGACGCAGAGAGATCTTTTGGAGTCTTCGAGGTATATCTGCCGCGTCTGCAGACCAAGGAGTCTCTATCTTTACTCTATCCTGTAGCGTTAGGTTTTCTATCTTACTGTTGATGTAGACATTCTGGAGTTAGAGCACTTTACTGTATTTCTTTCAGCTTGTGTTGTTATAGGTTTTTGAGATGTTGTGCTGTATATGCCGAGCGACATTCTATATTTCATTTTCTTTTGGTTATTCTTGACTTTAAATTTATATTTCCACAAGTTTTGATTGTTTTCCACACTTGTTAGGCTTATTTAGTCGTAGAGCCTACGTGCCATCATGACGGTTAACGGAGGGCGAACTGGGTCGTGACAAGTTGGTATTAGGGCTCTAGGTTCATAGGCGTCACGGAACATAAGACGGTTTCTTAGAGTCTCGCTGATAGGTACGGAGACGTTTGTACTTATCTACGAGAGGCTACATAACTGTTAGGAAAATTTCCACTTCTTTTGATTTCCTTGTCGTGCGATATTTTGACATCACAATTCTAAGCTTTTGACTTCTATTCTCTCACAGATGGTAAGGACATCTGCAACTCGAGATGATGAGGCACCCGCGCCCCTATTGCCACCGTCAGAGGCTGGGGTCGGGGCTGGGGCCGGGGCCGGGGCCGGGGCCGGG
>MU785100.1:15791-41700 GCA_026770625.1 Nicotiana glauca | reverse complement strand
GGCCGGGGACGGGGCGGGGGTAGAGGCCGAGTATGCACACATGGTGTAGCGATAGTACCTGCGTGAGCTGCCATTAAGGTACCACCAGTAGATCCATCCGGAGTCCAGGCACTTGAAACTCTTACTGCTACTACTACTCTAGCCCTTCAAGAGATTCTGATATAGTTCATGAGCATGTACACCACTTTGGCTCAAGCAAGGTTGCTTCCCCTTGCTGCAACTACATCCCAGGCCGGGGGAGGAGCATAGACTCCTACCGCCTGCACTTCTGAGTAGCGAGTGCATGTTGAGCAGGTCTCAGAGATTATTCCTGTACCACCTGCAGTGCCAGTTCAGCCCGAGGATAGGGCGGCTGCTTCAGAGGATGAGCAGTGGAGGCTTGAGAGGTTCAAGAAGTATGATCCTCCAGTATTAAGTAGATTAGCATCAGATGATGCCTTGGTATTTCTGGAGGAGTGACACTGTATTCTTTGCACTATGGGTATATCAAGATGGAGTGGGGTTTCTTTCACTACCTTCTATCTTCGGGGAGCTGCCTATGAGTGGTGGCGCACCTATGAGTTAGACAGTCCAGACGAGGCTGCTTCACTGACTTGGACCCAGTTCTCAGATCTATTCCTGAGAGAGTTTGTTGCTCAAAGCCTCAGGGATGCATGGCGCGTAGAATTTAAGTATTTTCGCCAGGGTGCTATGACTATTTTAGAGTATGCTGTCCATTACACCAGATTGGCTAGGCATGCACCAGCCTTGGTTTCTACTGTCCGCGAGAGAGTTCACTAGTTTATTGAGGGGCTCATTCCCAGTATTAGATCTATCATGGCTCGTGAGTTAGAGATGGACATTTCTTATCAGTAGGTGGTGAGAATTGCTAGGAGGATTGAGGGTATGCATGCTAGGGAGAGAGAGGAGAGGGAGGCCAAGAGGTCTCGAGAGTCGGGCTATTATTTTGGTGGCTGTACCCCAACTGCAGGTCATCATGGTAGGGGTTATATGAGTCACCCTATTCATTCAGCTCTTCTAGTAGCCAGCAATGCTTCAGCTCCTCCTAGATCTCAGGAGCCTTATTATGCACCTCCGGTTTCTAGAGCGCCTCCTATGCGGGGTGCTTTCTAAGGTCAGTCCAACAGACCTAGATCTAGCCAGTCACAGCTACTACATCCTCCCAGATCTTGTTTTGAGTGTGGTGACATATGCCACGTGGTGAGGGATTTCCCTAAACTTGGGAGGAGTGCACCTCCACGGACTTCTCAGCCACAGCGTGCCCTGTATAGTTCTCAGGCTATAATTACAGCTCCAGCTGCTACCCCACCTACTCAGCCAGCCAGAGGTGGAGGTTGGGGAGGTAGAGGTCACCCTAGAGGGGAAGGTCAGGCCAGATACTATGCCATTCCTGCCCGTACTGAGGCTGTTGCCTCCGATTCTATCATCACAGGTATTATACTGGTTTGTCACAGAGATGCATCGATTCTATTCGATCCAGGCTCCACTTACTCTTATGTGTCTTTTTATTTGTACCCCGGGATTTTTTGAGTTCCCCTGTTTATGTTTCTACTCTTGTGAGAGATTCTCTTGTTGTGGACTGTATTTATCTGTCGTGTTTGGTTACTATTTGTGGTTTTGAGACCAGAGCCAATTTACTGCTACTTTGTATGGTTGATTTTGATATTATTTGGGCAAGGATTGGTTGTCGCCCCATTCTGCTATTCTTGATTGTCATGCCAAAACCATAACACTGGCTATGCCAGGTGTATCGCGTGTTGAGTACAGTGGTACTTTAGATCATACTCCCTGTAGAGTTATCTCTTTCCTTAAGGCTCAGCGTATGGTTGAGAAGGGGTGACGCATATTTAGCTTATGTGAGAGATGTCAGTGTTGATATCCCTTCAGTTGATTCAGTCCCAGTAGTACGGGATTTTCCCGATGTGTTTCCAACTAATCTTTCGGGCATGCCACTTGATAGAGATATTGATTTTGGCATTGATTTTTTGTCGGGCACTCAGCCCATTTCTATCCCACTGTATCGTATGGCTTCTCCCGAGTTGTAGGATCAATTATAAGAATTGCTTGATAAGGGTTTTATTCGGCCCAGTATTTGACCTTGGGGTGCTCCTATCTTGTTTGTGAAGAAAAATGATGGTTCTATGTGCATGTGTATTGATTATCGCTAGTTGAACAAGGTTATAGTGAAGAACCGTTATCCTTTGCCTCGTATTGATGATCTATTTGACCAGCTTCCGGGCACACGGGTGTTTTTTAAGATTGATTTGCGCTCAGGGTACCATCAGTAGAAGATTCGGGAGCCAGACATCCCAAAGACTACTTTCAGGACTCAGTATCTTCATTACGAGTTCCTTGTCATGCCATTTGGGCAGACTAATGCCCCAGCAGCCTTTATGAATTTTATGCACAGTATGTTCTGGCCGTATCTTGACTCATATGTCATTATTTTTATTGATGATATTTTGGTGTATTCTCGGAGTTGGGAAGATCATGAGCAGCACCTGAGGACTGTGCTTTAGACTCTGAGAGAGAAGAAGTTATATGCTAAGTTCTCGAAATATGAGTTTTGGTTGGATTCAGTGGCATTCTTAGGACACGTGATATCGAGTGAGGGTATTCGGGTGGATTCGAAGAAGATACAGTCGTGCCAAGTTGGCCGGACCATCCTCAGCTACAGAGATCCGTAGTTTCCTTGGCTTGTTGGGCTACTACCATCATTTTGTGGAAGGGTTTTCATCGATTGCAGCCCCTATGACTAGGTTGACCCAGAAGGGTGCTCCATTTTAGTAGACAGAAGAGTGTGAGGCGAGCTTTCAGAAGCTAAAGACAGCTTTGACTATAGCCCCAGTTTTGATATTGCCTACAGGTTTGGGGTCTTATACAGTCTATTGTGATGCCTTGAAGGTTGGCCTCGGAGCGGTGTTAATGTAGGACAGTAGGGTGATTGCCTATGCATCCAGACAGTTGAAGATACATGAGAAGAACTACCCTGTTCACGACCTTGAGTTAGCTGCCATTGTTTATGCCCTGAAGATTTGGCGCCATTATTTATATGGAGTTCCCTGTGAGATTTATATTGACCATCAGAGGTTGCAGCATTTGTTCAAGCAAAATTATCTAAATTTGCGCAGAGAAGGTGGTTGAAGTTGCTGAAGGATTATGATGTCACTATTTTGTATCACCCGGGCAAGGGCAATGTAGTGGCTGATGCCTTGAGTCACCGGGCAGAGAGTTTGAGGAGTTTGGCATATTTACCAGCATCAGAGAGGCCTATGGCGATGGATGTTTAGGCCTTAGCCAGCCAGTTTATAAGATTGGATCTTTCGGAGCCCAATCGGGTTCTAGCTTGCGTGATTTCTCGGTCTTCCTTATTTGATTGTATCAGGGAGCGGTAGTATGATGACCCTCATTTGCTTGTCCTCAAGGACAAAGTTCAGCATGGTGATGCCAGATATGTGACTATTGGAGATGATGGGGGTAATAAGGATGTAGGGTCGGATGTGTGTACCCAATGTTGATGTGCTTCAAGAGTTGATTCTGGAGGAGGCCCATAGTTTGTGGTATTCCATCCATCCATGTGCCACGAAGATGTATCAGTATTTGAGGCAGCATTATTGGTGGAGGCGGATGAAGAAAGATATAGTTGGATTTGTGTCTCGGTGCCTCAAATGTCAGCAGGTGAAGTATGTGCACCAGAGGCCGGGTGGGTTGCTTCAGCAGATAGAGATTTCGGAGTGGAAGTTGGAGCGGATCACCATGGACTTTCTAGTTGGACTCCCATAGACTTTGAATAAGTTTGATGCTATTTGGGTGATTGTGGATCAGCTGACCAAGTCCGCTCATTTCATTCCTATGTGTACTACTTATTCTTCGGAGCGGTTGGCAAAGATTTATATCCGGTAGATTGTTCGTTTGCATGGTATTCCAGTTTCTATTATTTCAGATAGAGGTACTCAGTTTACAACACAATTTTGGAGGGTCGTTCAGCGTGAGTTGGGTACTCGGGTAGAGTTGAGTACAACATTTCACCCTCAGACGGACGGACACTCCGAGTGCACTATTTAGATTTTTGAGGATATGCTCCGTGCATGTGTGATTGAGTTTGGAGGGTCTTGGGATCAGTTCTTGCCATTGACAGTGTTTGCGTACAACAACAGCTATCAGTCCAACATTCAGATGGCATCGTATGAGGCTTTATATGGTAGGCGGTGTAGATCTCCTGTGGGTTGGTTTGAGCCAGGTGAGGCTAGACTACTGGGCACAGAGTTGGTTCAGGATACTTTGGAGAAGGTTAAGGTGATTCAAGATAGACTCCGTACAACCTAGTCCAGACAGTAGAGTTACGCGGACGGGAAGGGTTGTGATGTTTCCTATATGGTTGGAGAGCGGGTTCTACTTCGAGTTTCACCTATGAAGGGCGTTATGAGATTTGGGAAAAAAGGGAAGTTGAGTCCGAGGTTTATTGGCCCTTTTAAGATATTGAGGCGTGTTGGGGAGGTTGCTTATGAGCTTGCCTTACCTCCCAGCTTGGCAGGAGTTCATTTGGTATTTTATGTTTCGATGCTCCTGAGGTATCACGGTGATCCGTCGCACATGTTGGATTTCAGTTCAGTCCAGCTGGATAAGGATCTATCCTATGTTGAGGAGCCAGTGGCTACAGTGGACATGCAGGATATAAAGTTGAGGTTAAAGAACATTGCTTCAGTAAAGATTCAGTGGCGGGGTCAGCTAGTTGAGGAGACGACCTAGGATACCGAGCAGGATATGCGCAACCATTACCCTCATCTCTTCTCTACTTTAGGTATGTCTCTATGCTCGTTCGAAGATGAACAAATGTTTAAAGGTAGGAGGATTTGACGACCTGGCCAGTAGTCTTAAGAATTAACGCCCCGATCCCCTATTAACTGCTTTCCCCAAGTTTATTTCTGCTAATTTGATTTGTTGGGATGTTCGGTTTTGAGTTTCGGAGAGTTTTGGGATACTTAATCCCTAAATGAGAGCTTAAGTGTTGGAAAATTGATCGTAGTTGGAACAGTGTGAAGACGGACTTGGAATGAAAATCTGATAGTTCCTTAGCTCTGTTGGGTGATTTTGGTATTGGGAGCGTGTTTACAGTATGTTTTGGAGGTCCGTATCTAATTTAGGCTCGAAATGACAAAAGTTGAATTTTTGAAGTTTTCGGTTTGATAGTGAAATTTTGATCCGAGGGTCGGAATGGAATTCCAAGAGTTGCAGTAGTTCCGTCATGTCATTTGGGATATGTGTGCAAAATTTCAGGTTATTCGGAGATTGTTTGGTTGGGGTTTTTATCGAAAGCGAATTTTTAGGAAATTTGGAGTTCTTAGGCTTAAATGCTTGATTAATCCGAGGTTCTGATGTTGTTTTAGGTCTTTTAAGGATTGGTACAAGTTTGAATAAGATATTAGGTGATGTTGGTGCTTTTGGTTGAGGTCCCGGGGTCCTCGGGGTGATTTCAGATGGTTGATGGAAGGAATTTTGGAGTTGAGATTTGCAGCAATAGCTGTTCTGTTGGTATTTTTGCATATGCAGTTTGGGGACCGCAGAAGCGCCAAGGAGGACCGCAGAAGCGAATTTTGGGCTTGGTGTTCAGGGTTCACAAATGCGGAAGGCACACCGCAAAAGCGGTTTCGTAGCTGCGAAAATGTGCTCGCAGATGCGGTTGCTGGTCACTTAAAGGAATGCAAAAGTTGGTCCGTAGAAGCGGGACCGCATTGCCGCAAATGCGGTAATCGCTGGGCAGAGTATATAAATAGTTTCCTTTGCGAATTTGAGGGATTCTTTCACCATTTTCATCCGGGTTTTTGAGGAAAACAAACGGGAATCACTTAGAGGTAACGTCCTTAACTTCATAACTCGTTTTTATGTGATTAAACACCTAATTAGAGACAAGAAATTTGGGAAAATGGGTAATTAGGGCTTGAGTTTGTAGACATATGATTTTTTACCCTTCCCAAAATTTTTTATATTTTAGCACGTAAATATTTAATTTAGGCCTAATATTGCTATTTTAAATAGTTTTGACTCTTTTACTTTATTTTTATACCAAAAAAAAATAAAAATAATTATTCTTTATCTTTATGTTAAAGCCAATTAGTATATTTATATTTATAATACTATAACATTTGAAAATTTTTTTTGTTTCACTCATAGTATTTGGTTTTATATTAGTTAGAGTGATTATTATATTTTTGTACATACATTGTATTTTTTGGGTTTTTTTTTTAACCTATGTTCAAACCCAAAAAGACATGGTCCAACCCAATTACCCTTAGCCCATTCTTCCAAACCCATTAGCACACTTAAGTGCAAGATTTAATCTTAGCCATCTATTTCCTTCTAATCCATTGGCCATCATCCTTCTTACCTCCATATAAAATACCCAATTATAGAAACCCTACCATAAGATTTAAATACCTAGACCTAGCTACACAAAAAAAGAGATCAGCCGCAGCTGAAGCGAGCCAACCACACTAGCACGTTTTCGATTCTTGAATTGGATTCACGAGTTCTGCTTCATAAAAATCAATTTACAAGCTAGAATGGGATAAAATACAAATAGCTAACATCAAAGTCATAACAGTGGAGTCATCTCCAGTTTTTGAGCGCCGAAACAGAACAAAAAAAATGCCCCCTCCCCCCAGCCCTCGCCACTCACAATCTCACCACTTCTGCTTCCTCCTTGTATTACTCGATACGCCTGAAACAACAATACGGTTCTTTCTTGACAGATTCATCTTTCGCTGGCGTTCAATTACAATGAGTTTGCCATTCAAGTCGTCGAGGTTGTATGAGGTTGTTGGGCTCGTCGAAGTCCTGATCTACATATCGATTTAGGATTGTGATTTGGGAGATCCTCTTTTATCGTAAATGTTAGAGCATATTGTTGTTTCTTCTCTTAGTGTATCGATTTAGGTCGTAATAAAGGTCATTTTTCTTCTCTTAGTGTATTTTCTACATGAATAGTTAATGTCGTGGTCTTCAATAATTTTCGCAGATTTGTTTGGATTGCTATGTTTTATCTGATTTACTTACTGTTCTTAATGTGTTTGATTGGTAAAGCTTGTGATATGTTCCTATTTTGTCTATGGCTTTAATATTGTTCTCTACTGATTCATTTGGTATTTATTGGAATTGCGTGACTTACAATCCTTGAATTGTTTATTTATCAAAAAATAAGATTCAATGTTGCTGGTTCACGTTTGGTTCTGGTTCTACGTGTAAACATTAGTTACAGTGGATTAACGACCGGTTGGATTGTGTGCCTAATTTGGGTCAGAAATAATTTAATAATTTCAAATGAGTAGGTAGTTTAGGTTGCATAATTAGGTTTCAGATTTATTGGAATAGCACGGACCAAATAATTTATTTTTCATCGGGCCCACTTGGTAATAACAAAAGTTAACTCATGGCCCTCACTTAATTAATTTTAACTCTTTAGAAATTGAGGTGTGCTATTAGCTGAATTTTCCATGGCCCTCGCAAAGTTGAAAGTGCGTAGTTGCTTTATGCACGCTATTTTAAAAATTATTTTTCTAAACTCGGGTGTGCATTTCATATGACCCAAATCCAAATCTTGACAATGTTAAATAAAATGTGTCGTGGGCCGCGGGTGCATTTCATGAGGCGTGGTTCAAAGACGTGTTTTAGATAACGTTGAATCTTCCTAAAATTAATTAAAAGCGGTTAATAGTTTAAAATTGTACCATAGGCTAAAACATGTATTAAAATCAGATAATAGGCCAGTTATAATAGTTTAAGCAACCATGCTAGAACCACGGAATCCAGGGGTGCCTAACACCTTTCCTCGGGTTAACAGAATTCCTTATTCAGAATTTCTGATTCGCAGGCTTCAAAAGGAAAGTCAAATTTTTCTCGATTTGGGATTTAAAATAAACCGGTGACTTGAGATACCAAATAAATTATCCCAAGTGGCGAATTTAAATTTAATAAATAATCCCATTTCAATTGTAACTTTAATTGAAAAAACACCCATATACTATCCTTCGGGGTGGTGTGTAAAAAAAGAGGTGTGACAGCTCTTGCGACTCTGTTGGGGATAGGAACCCAGAACTTCAGTTTAGGGTTCAAGAATTCGAGCTTAGAATAGCTGTTATGATTGACTTTATTTATTATATGATATTCCTACATGTTTAAGCCTAATGTGCTAAATGTTTTTACCGCTTTGATATTCTGTGAATTGTATATAAACTGCTACGAAACCCTTCCTCTCTCCGAGTCTTCTAAATCATGGAGAAGGGTGCACTTCGTGTGACTTCTCTTCTATCTAGAGTCTTATCCCATTTTAGAACGAGGTTCAGACAAGTTGCAAAGCCGGTGAAGCTTCTGTATTCCTGGTACGCTGCCCCCCCGGCTTGAGTTGTCCGCTCAGGTAAGCCAGGTCTAGAACAATAAACCCAGGTTTTAAACCTAGTATAACAAGTCCTCATGCCGGATCCCTAGTAGGAACGCTTGTTTGCATCATGTGCATTTTACTTTGGGGACTCAACACATGGGTTGGGTCTGTCTAGGACAGGTGTACCCAAATTAAAAGACCATCTTGATGCATCTTACGTGCTACTTGCGTATCTGTCTGTTTAGGCTTGCATGTTGACTGACTTCTATAATAGGGAAAGAAAATAAAAAAAAGAGAAAAAAGAAAATCAAAAGAAAAAGTAAGAGGTAGGTATTTAGAAAATTCTGAAAGTCTCCCGAAATTCAAAAAAAATACAGAAAAAAAAAGAAAGTCATTTCAAAATAAGTCATATTTTTCTGTTCCATCAATACTGGGCGAACTACGCGGGTCTGATTCTCACAGGATGTGAGATACGTAGGCAAACCTTATCGGTTCCGGCCGACCATTTTCAAAAAAATCCAAAAATATTTTTCCTTTACTTCCTTCTTTAGAGAGACTTTCTTTTAGACCCTAAAGTTTTAAAAAATACAAAAATATTTTCTTCTAATTTTTCTCAAAATAAAAAAAAAAAATTCATTCTTCTTTCGAAAATTCAAAAGAAAATTTAAGATTCAAAATATTTTCTCTTTTCTTTATAAGTATTTCTTTCAAAAATAAAATAAAAAATCAAAAATCCAAAAAAATATTTTTATTTCTTCTTTAGAAGTTTTTCTTTCAAAATTTTGAAAAAAAATCAAAAAAATCCAAAAATATTTTCATTCTTCTTTCGAAAATTGAAAAGAAAATTCGAAATTCAAAAAAAATAATTCTTTTTTCTTTAAAAGTATTTCTTTCATGAATTCAAAATAAAAGTCCAAAAATTAAAAAAATATTTTCTTTCTTCTTTTGAAGTTTTTCTTTCGAAATTTAAAAAAAAAAAAAGAATCCAAAAAAAAATATTTTCTTTCTTCTTATAAGTCTTTCTTTAGAAATTAAAAAAACTCAAAATCTAAAAAAAAAAGTTAGTTTATTTACTTTATTCCTGATCTTCCCGAACTATGCAAGATCTGATTCATGTTCCCACATGATACATAGGCAACCCACATCAGGTTCGATCACCATTAAAAAAATAAAAAATAAATGTTGATAATAATAAGGATTGACTTAGTCCATTCTAACATGTCTTTTGTTTTGAATTGTGAAGAAAGTTTGAGGTGGTCGGTTTGTGGTAAGAGGACGACACAAGATTCAAGGAAAAATGATAACTGACATCGAAGCTGTTACAAGTGCTCAAGAGACTCAGGGTCAGAGGGTTCGACAAGAGTCTACTGTGGTTGAGGAAAATAGAATACTAAAACAGCAAATGACGAAAATGTGTCAAGCATGGGCCAATGGCCAAGGACAACCATGTCATGAGTCACAATTTGCTACACAGCAAGAGCAGTACCACTCTCCTGAGGACCACTTGTACTCGTTTGATCTTCCTACAAACATTGAGAAGCCTGCCCGAAAGATGGCACAGGAAGAAATGGCCCAAAGAGTGAAAAGCTTAGAATAACAGTTGAAAAACATGCAAGGGTGGGCTGGTCAGAAGAGCATTGCCTTCAAGGATTTATGTATGTTCCCCGATGTCCACTTGCCCCCTGGTTTCAAGAATCCCAAATTTAAAAGTGTGATGGACATGGAGTATGAGAATCCTCTTGGGAACTTGCCGACTAAAATTGGAGAAGGCCATGGTGATTCTAATAAGCAAATTAGTGGCTAAATGTCAAGCTTAGCAATTGAAAAGCCATTCTTTCCTTACTAGGAAGGAATCTTGGTAGTTTGCTTTGATGTTTTTTCTGTTATCTGGTTTATTTCAGGGTTATGATCCAGATTTTATTTCTTTTATTGAGTCAAACCCTTCTATCCTTCTACTCTATTTGTATGAGTCATGTGTGTCTGTTTTGTTGCTATTTTTATTACCCAGGTTATTTTAGGTTTGTAATTCGGATCTTAGATTCCTTGTTTACTTGTCAAACCCTTCCATCCTTATTTACTAAAATACAGTTTGTCCTTTCGTGTCATTCTATTCCTAGTTCTTTTCTCGCTAGTTTTAATGACATGACATGCATGCGGAAATTTTGGCCAGATCTTAGAAACTGATTTAATCTAGAATTAGATAACTGAAAAAAATACTTTTGAGGATGAATAAAGAGTTGAAATACTTTGGAATTAAGGTCGAGTAAGATTCACCTTCAAATCATTGTGAAGATCGGGCTTGAGGATGTTTAATCAATCGAAGTTTGTTGGAAAGTTTGATATTAAGTGATGGAAAGTGTCTTGTGACCATGACACACCAAGAAGACAAGCATGTTCATTAATGATGTGATCGCGATAGGATACTATAATTGGCGTTTTTGAGGTTGGGAGGCCCTTTTTCTGCTACACAAAATACTCTATTCCATTTGTCACCCCTTTGATCCTGCGTTATTTTCTTTGACCACCCTCTTTTGGAATCAAGTTTAGAGTTAAAAGCCCAATAAAAGATGCAAATGAAAAAAATAATGGAAAAAAAAAACAAAAAAGAGTCTATGCCCCAAGAGTAAAAATTGGGGAAATTCTCAGAAAGTTCAAGTGAAAAAGAAGAAGAAAAGAACTGTCAAAGGTCTATGCCCCCAGAAAATAGAAGTTGGGGCAACTTGTTTGAAAAAAAAAGAGACAAAAAAAAAAAGAAAAAAAGAAAAAAAGAAAAAAAGAAAAAAAGAAAAAAGAGAAACAGAAAGAAGATGAAAAAAATTAGTTAGGTCGGATGTTTGAACTACGTTAGACCTGATTCCTTTTAGAAAAAAAAGGATACATAGGCAGCCTCACGGTTCGGTCCAACCAAATAAGAATCCAACCAAATAAGAATTCCCAAAAAAACAAAAAATCCCTAGTGAAACTGGGGCAAAAAGTTTTATTTCACTTTTGAAAGAGTCGATTCCAAAAGTTGTAAGTCTACAACTCCTCACTTTGAGCCGTCATGCCGACACCTTTTTCCTACCCATATCCAAAAACCTTCCAAAAAAGACCTCTTGATCAACCTTCAAGAATGCCAAGAAAATCAGGAAATGAGCAACGGTTGTCACGCAACATAGAACAATGTCAAGTTTCTTGCAAAAAAAAAAGGGAAAGAAAAAGAAAAACCAAAAAAAAAATAAAAAAAAGAAAAATGAGAGAGTCTTATTAGTGAAAACCCTCACAGGCACTGTAAGACAACGGTAAGTAGAGATGAATAAATGAGAGAGACTCGTTGGTGAAGACCCCTCGGGGCACTACTTGTCAAAAGTGAGTCATGAAGCTGATGCAAAGGATTGGAACGAACAAGCCCGACTTCAGAGGTCATAAGAATAGTAAAAGGGGAAGATTGAATTAGTTGGATAGATTGGGCCGTTAAATCAAAAATGCATGTCATGATCATTAAGGCTAATTATTGAAAAAAAAATAATAAAAAGAGAAAAAAATAATAATAAATAAATACTCTTTCTTCTGTTCTTCCGACAGGGGCATTTCTCGTTAATACTTGTTTCTTTGCATCATTGTGTCCTTCACTCTAAGTCAATCTTTGTCAAAACAAGCAAAAAAGGATTTCAAAATCTGCTACCAGCTTTTCAGTTGCATAAAATAAATTTGGCCAGCACTCAGTTATTACTGTCAACGTGCCTTGAGGATTCACGCAAAGGCTCCCCTAAAAGACTCTTGTCAGCCTACTTGGTGCAAGCAAAGATAAATGGTGATTTTCTCTGACAGACAAATTTCTCAAAAAGTAGGAAGTCATTCAAGATATCAGAAAAAGTCACCTAAAAAAAGATCTCCAGTTGGGATAATGCCGATTGAGCCAGAAATACAATGGTAATGGGTGTGAAACAATCATGGTTGATGCAGAGCAAAAGTCTCTTAAAACCGACTCAAGCTGATTGAGCAGAAGCCAAGCAGCCCAAGATTCAAGGCCACAAACCGACCACCATTTTCAATACTGACAAATTTTTCTTTGTTTGCAACAGGAACAAAGCAGTGCAAGAAAGGTTATTCAAAAAAAAAAAAAGAAGGGAAAGAAAAGAGAAAAAAAAAGAAAGAAAAAAACAACAACAAAAAAAAAAAAAGAGAAGAAAAAGAAAAGAAGAGAAGACCCAACAAAGGGAAGTTTCTCAAATCTTTGCATTTATTTGTCTTGCTATTGTGAATAAAATCTTGCCATTGATCTTCACATTTTTCTTCCTAGGATAAAAAGTCCTAGTCTGATGGATTTTCCTCGCAATATAAATCTTAGTCTGATGAATTTTTCTCCTAAGATAGGAAACCTAGTCTGATGAACTTTCTCATAGGATAGAAATCTTAGTCTGATGAATCTTTCTCCTAAGATAACAAAAAATAAAGGACCGAGTCTGATGAATTTTCTCCTAGGATCAAAATCTTAGTCTGATAAATCTTTCTCCTAAGATAGATGACCTAGTATGATGAACCTTCTCATAGGATCAAAATCTTAGTCTGATGAATCTTTCTCCTAAGATAAGAAAACCTAGTCTGATGAACTTTCTCCTAGGATCAAATCTTAGTCCGATGAATTTTTCTCCTAAGATACCAAAAAAAAAGAAGACCTAGTCTGATGAACTTTCTCCTAGGATCAAAATCTTAGTCTGATGAATCTTTCTCCTAAGATAAGAAAACCTAGTCTGATGAACTTTCTCCTAGGATCAAAATCTTAGTCTGATGAATCTTTCTCCTAAGATAGAAGACCTAGTCCGATGAACCTTCTCCTAGGATCAAAATCTTAGTCTGATGAATCTTTCTCCTAAGATGAGAAAACCTAGTCTGATAAACTTTCTCCTAGGATCAAATCTTAGTCTGATAAATTTTTCTCCTAAGATACAAAAAAAAAAGACCTAGTCTGATGAACTTTATCCTAGGATCAAAATCTTAGTCTGATGAATCTTTCTCATAGGATAGAAGACCAAGTCCGATGAACCTTCTCCTAGGATCAAAATCTTAGTATGACAAATCTTTCTCCTAAGATAAGAAAACCCAGTCCGATGAACTTTCTCCTAGGATCACATCTTAGTCCGATGAATTTTTCTCCTAAGATAACCAAAAAAAAGTCCTAGTCTTATGAAATTTCTTCTAGGATCAAAATCTTGGTCTGATGAATTTTTCTCCTGAGATAGGAAACCTAATCTGACGAATTTTCTCCTAGGATAATTTGAAAAAGGGATGTCTTGAAAAAAGGTCATTTGTTCATGCCTTTGAAAATAAATGTTGTTTTTTCTTAAAAAAAAGAAAAAAAATCCTTCTTGGTTCATTTTAGCATAAGTACACAGTTTAGCAGTTTCACTTTCCAACATTAGGGCTCCAATCCCCGAGTTGAGATTTTTGGACATAGGGCCTCCATTCCCTAGTCTCCTTTTGCCAAAATTAGGGCTCCAATGCCTGCGTTGATCTTTTTAGACATAAGGCCTCCATTCCCTAGTCGCCTTTTGCCATCATTTGGGCTCCAATCCCTGAGTTGAGCTTTTTAGGCATAGGACCTCCATTCCCTAGTCGCCTTTTGCCAACATTAGGGCCCCAATCTCTGAGCTGAGCTTTTTAGACATAGGGCCTCCATTGTCACCTTTAGCAAACATTAGGGCTCCAATCCCTAAGTTGAGCTTTTTAGACATAGGGTCTCCATTCCCTAGTCGCCTTTTTTTTTACCAACATTAGGGCTCCAACCCCTGAGTTGAGTTTTTAGACATAGGGCCTCTATTCCCTAGTCGCATTTTTGCCAACACTAGGGCTCCAATCCCTGAGTTGACATTTTAGAAATAGGGCTCCATTCCCTGATCTTTCCTCCTAAAAACACTCCAATCCTTTTTACTGTTTCCAAAAAAAAATAAAAAAAGAGGGGAGAAATAGTTTAGATTTTCGTTACGAATAACTCACGAAATTTTCCTGGTGAAAACTGGGGCAAAAAAATTTCGTTCGTTTGTTTGTTGTGGTGTCTAAGCAGGTTTGACCTCGAGGCACAGGTTCGAGATGGCCGAAAGAATGAGACTCAATCCAAAATAAAGTAATAAAAGAAAAAAAAAATGAACTCAAAATACAGAAGCGGAAAAGATGTGGTCTGGTCAAGACATAATTGAAGTCACAAGCTCTACATGTCTCGTCTTGATCTGAAAAGACTGAAGAAGATTGAACCAACACCTGCAGCTAACAAGCATCAAGATTGATATCAGAGCCCGCATGAAGAACCAACCAAGACTCAAGATCAAGCTTCAGAAGACTCATAGATAGGAATCTTGTAACTCGTAGTTGATAGGCTTAGTTAGTCTTTTTCATTTTTGATTTTGATGTAGTAACGGGACCGCGGACCGGAGCCTCGGACGGAACCTCACTCGACTCTCCACCTCGGTACTCCATCACCTCATTCACTTCGGAACTACACGTGTCCTGATTCCTTTATAGCCAAGGATACATAGGCAGCTTAGATACCAGGGCTCGATCACATTCCCCTTTCTCGGTTTTGATCTCCCTAAATAAGGGTCGGGTCAAAAACCTGTCTAGTCGTTGTTTGTCTAAAAACTTTTTGCGTTTCCAGTCAAAGAGGGGCAGCTGTAGATATGTGATTTTTGACCTTCCCTAAGATTTTTCATATTTTAGCACGTAAATATTTAAGTTAGGCCTAATATTTCTATTTTAAATAGTTTTGACTCTTTTACTTTATTTTCATTACAAAAAAATAAAAATTACAGAAAATAAATTCTTTATCTTTATGTTAAAGAAAATTAGTATATTTATATTTATAATACTATAGCATTTGAAAAAAAAAACTTTGTTTCACTCGTAGTATTTAGTTTTATATTAGTTAGAGTGATTATTAAATTTTTCTAGATACATTGTATTTTTTGGTTATTTTTTAACCTATGTTCAAACCCAAAAAGATATGGTCCAACCCAATTACCCTTAGCCCATTCTTCCAAACCCATTAGCCCACTTAAGTGCAAGATTTAATCCTAGCCAGCTATTTCTTTCTAATCCAATGGTCATCATCCTTCCCACCTCCATATAAAATACCCAATTATAGAAATTCTACCCTAAGTTTTCAAAATCTAGACCTAGCTACATAGAAAAAGAGATCAGCCACAGCTGAAGCCAACCAACCACACTAGCACATTTTCGATTCTTGAATTGGATTCACGAGTTCTGCTTCACAAAAATCAATTTACAAGCTAGAATGGGACAAAATACAAATGGATAACATCAAAGTCATACCAGTGGAGTCATCTCCAGCTTTTTGAGCGCCGAAACAGAACAAAAAAAATGACCCCCTCCCCCTGGCCCTCACCACTCCCAGTCTCACCACCTCTGCTTCCTCCTTGTATTACTCCATATGACTGAAACAACAATACGGTTCTTTCTTGATAGATTCATCTTTTTTTTGGTAATTCAAATATTATTAATTCAAGGCAGCAAATTACACAAATATATGGCTAACTCAGCTAGTATCATTCATTACAACGTATCCCTTCTATACTCCCTGCCACTATTGTCTAGTTTACATGGTGGTACTTCTATTGCCCCCCTCCTATATAAACTTGTATTGTAATACTTTTTTGAGTTTACCTACAGCTCTAATATTACAAATGTAGATAATTTCTCTCACAATGCTTTGCTATCTCTATATAGCTTCTAAAAAACTCTATGGTTTCTTTCCACCCATATGCTATATACTGTTTCAGCTAGAACCATTCTCAGCATTTGTCCTTCAGTTGTTTTCTTCTTTGCTTTCCTCGCAAACCAGCATGTAGCAGACTCCATGTATTAGCTGGTACTGGATTTTGTAGCCATTTGAATATGTCACACCATACTTCCATGATGGTAGAACAATTATAGAATAAATGATGATGGTGTTCTGGTTGACATTTGCAGAATACACATGTTGTATCCACGTTCATGCCCCATTTGCTCAGCCTGTCTGCCGTTAGCATCCTTTCCTGAATGATCAGCCACATAGAAAATATTGCTTTAGGTCTAGCTAAGTTGCTGAACATGACTGCTTTCCACTCTACCTTGTCTAATGTTCCCAGTTGTTGCAAATATAACTATTTGATAGCACTACTTTTGCTTCCTTGTTTTTGAATCTGCAGACTTGGCCCTTTGATAGTCAGGATTTTTTGTACCATCCAGCTAGCTTGTTTAGCCTCCTTGATGCTCGATATAGGCTACCCCTTTATATATTACATATGCACCCATTTGATCCACAGTCTGTCATTTTTTGAAGCTAAGTCCCATTACAGTTTGAGAATGGCTGCTTTGTTCCATTGCTTCAAGTTTATGATATTTAATCCGCCTGCACTCTTTGGTCTGCAAACTTTTTCCCAAGAGATCAATGCTCGTTTGGTTATTTCATTTGTCCTTGACCACATAAAACTCCTGCAACAAGCTTCAATAGTTTTGATCACCTTTGTTGGAATCAGGAACATTTTAGACCAATAGGATTGAATTCCAAAAAGTACTGCTCTTATAAGTTGGATTCTTCCAGCATATGACAATTTCTTTGCAGTCCAGGAAGAAATTCTTGCTACAATTTTCTCAATCAAGGGTTGCCATTGAATTACCTTCATTTTCCTAGTAGTTATAGGAACTCCTAGGTATTTGAAAGGTAATTCACCTCTTATATAGCCCAACTATTGAAGGATGTCTTCCTGTTCTGTGACTGTTACCCCACCAAAGTAAACTGAACTTTTACTTAGATTAGCTTGAAGGCCCGAGATTGCAGAAAAAACATCAAAGCACTGTTTCAACATTGCCACAGATTGCTTATCCCCCTTAACAAATAGTAAAATGTCATCAGCAAAACTCAAGTGAGTAATGCCTAATTTCTTGCATTTTGGGTGGAAGTTGAATTGCTTCTTGTCCTTCAGCTCTATCAGTAGCCTACTTAGGTATTCCATGGATATAGCAAATAGGAAGGGTGATATTGGATCACCTTGTCTGAGTCCTTTTGCTGCATGAAAAGGCTCGGCCAACTCTCTATTGATCAAAATCGAGTAACTCACACTTTGGATACAAGCTGCTACCCATTGTGTAAACCTGTGAGGGAATCCTAATCCTTCCATAACCTGTAGGATATAGCTCCATTCCACACTGTCATAGAATTTTTTTAGGTCCACTTTAATCATGCATCTAGGAGATATGTGCTTCCTTGAGTAGGCTCTAATTAGCTCATGAGCTAGAATAATATTGTCTGCTCCTTTCCTTCCAGGTATAAAGCCAGATTGTGCCTCATAAATTAAGTAATTCATAACTTTCTGCAGCCTGGATGCTAGGAGCTTAGCAATGATTTTATACAGTACTAAGCAGCAGGATATAGGTCTATAATCTTTGATAGTAGCAGGGTTAGATATCTTGGGTAATAGATTGACAGTTGTGCAATTAATGACCCTGGGCATTTTTCCAGTTTCAAAGAACTCTATGACAACTTCATAAACATCCTCTTTCATTATATCCCATGATTTCTTAAAAAACACTGCATTTACCCATCAATCCCAGGGTCTTTATCATTTCCAATAGCCTACATACAGTCATCAACTTCCTGTCTAGTTATAGCTTTGATCAAATCCACGGATTGTTGTTGAGTTAGTTGGGGTCCCTTCTTTATTGTTTGCATATTCACAACAGGTAGTTGATTTGCAGCCCTTCCCATAAGTGATTTGTAAAATTCTACAATCTCTCTCTTAATACTCTTTGGTTCTGTCTGTTTAATAACATTCAAAGTTGTTAAGGTTGCAATACTCTTCCTGTATGCTCTTTCCTTCATCACTGCAAAGAAGTATTTGTTGTTTCCATCTCCTGTTCTGATCCATTGGGCTCTTGATTTTTGCTGGAAGATCTTTTCTTCAATGATTGACCACTTGTCTAGTTTTTCTCTAGCTGCCTTCTCCATCATCCTTAGTTGTTCTGTATAGTCTTTCTTCATCTCTTGTTGGCATTCAATTATCTCCCTTCTTGCTTGTTCAATTTTTACTGCTGCATCTCTGAAGTTGCTGTTGTTTAGAGTCTTGAAATCTGCTTTCATTTCTTTCATTCTATTCCAGATGGTTACTAATTTGCAATGGTGCTGCCTACCTTGCCACCCTTTAGTAACTATGCTTTGGAATGCCTCATGATCAGCCCAAACATTCAAGAACCTAAATGGGATTTTAATAGAATTCCTTCTTTCAAATTTCAGAGACAAAGGAGAATGATATGAAATGAATGGATCTCCAACTTTAACTATTAGAAGTCCAAACTTCATTATCCATTCACCATTTCCTAATGCTCTATCAATTTTACTTATTACTCTATCCCCTCACATTTGACCATTAGACCATGTAAAGTAGTTTCCCCTCCAAGGGATATCAGTAGTCATGGTATCTGAGCAGCAGTTTGCAAAGTCCTGAATATCAGACAATGTTACTTCTTGCCTTGATACTCTGTCTTGAGTAGTGTTGATTGCATTAAAGCCTCCCCATATAAGCCATGGTTGATTTATAGATTGAGCCAGTATTTTTAGCTTTTGCCACATTCCTTTCCTCATGTCTACACTATTATATCCATATGTCACAATCATAGCACAACACACATTAGTGCTAGTAATATTACAATGAATAAACTGAGCATCTTTAACCATTGCATCCACCTGCCAAATGCTTGTGTCAAACATAATCCATATTCTAACATTAGCTACTTGATCATAGTTGTGCACAAGTTCCAGTTATTTGCTATTTTAGGGGCAATTACAAAAGCTTTATGCTGTTTAACTCTAGTCTCCACAAATCCAGCTAGTGTTATATGATTGTCTTTGTTGTGTTTAGCTAGCTCCTTCTGCTTATGTCTTTGGTTTTCCCCCTTACATTCCACATAAGCATTGTCATTTAAAATGTTCATTTGTACCACCTCTCTATCTGGTGGTTACCTACCCTCTTATCCTCCTTCTAGAATCCCAAATGCATTTTGTGTGGTAATGCAAAAATTCATGCCAATTTGTGCATTGCTAGAACTAGTAGCACTTTCATTTTTCCCCTTTGAATTAGTCTCTTTCCCTTTATTCTGAGTATGCTCCTATTCATTTATCACTGCTGCACTATTAGTTCGAGGGGATTTGTTTTGCTCCATATTCTGTGTATGTTTCTTACGTTTGCTCATAGCTTGCTCAGTAATTATCTGTGATACATTTGTGTTCTGTGTTATCTTCTCTTTGATTCTCCACTCTTTGGCTGGTTGCTGTGCCCTTCCAATCATTTTCTGCATTTGTTTCCTTTGCATTTCCTCATTTCGTTTGCAAACATGCCCCATTTGTTGACAGTCAGGGCAGAACTCAGGTTGCCATTCAAACCTCACCACTTGCTGGTGTATCTTCCCCGATGGACCCATCATTTTGACTTCATTTGGCAATGGTTTAGTTATGTTGACTTCAATCAGCATCCTGGCAAAAGATATTTTAGATTGCTTAGTTGTACACTCATCAACAAATAGGGGAACTCCTATTGCACTTCCTAGCCTGCTTAGTGAATCCTTACTCCAACATGTCATAGGTAGATTAGGAAAAGAGACCCATAGAGGTATCTCTTTAAGAAAAGTTGCATCAAACTTAGCATTTGGAGACCATCTTTTCAGGATGATAGGTATATTGTTTATTGTGTAAGGCCCCCCATATAACACTTCCTTCAAATCTTCTTCCTCTGTGAACTTTGCTATGTAATATCCCCTATCCTGCCACAATAGTTCAGAACATGTGGTAGATCAATTTTGGTTTATGTACCTCTTCATGTGATTATACCCAGGAATTTCCCCAATAACAACAACAATCAGAGAATGTTTCCACTTATCGGTTTCCTTTGCTGTCTCCTTAGGATATAATTGAATAACTACACTTCCATCTATGATCGTCGTCGGAGGATTGTAAGATAGAGCAAGGCCATTAGAAGCCATTCGATTCCTAGCAAACAAATTTTCCCATACCGGAGCTTCTATATCCTTATTTGATTCTGATTTCTGAAAATTTTCATTTGCATGTACAATTGTTTGAGCTTTTTCTATGATCGTTACATTCGAAGATGAAGGCATGCAATCATTCAGAATTTTACTCTTTCCATTATCAATCTTTGTTGTTCTATTCTCCTCAATTACTTCTAAATTGCTAAGATTATTCACAGTAGAAACTGTTACCATTCATTTCTGCCATTGATGCTTCCACCGGTGTCATCGATTGTGATTTCTGAGAAATTACTGAAATTGATGGAGATGAATTCGATGATAGGGAGCTTCCTAGAGCTAGGATCTGTCTTTTCCTTGGTCTTCCTAGTCCATTCCCCTTTCCTCTAGCCATTGGTAACCACTTTCCCCGCCAAATGTAACCACCGCTTGGTGGAGATCGTCAATGGAGAAAGAGGGCAGTTAGAGGAAAGATTCATCTTTCGCTGGAGTTCAATTACAATGATTTTTCCGTTCGAGTCGTTGAGGTCGTATGAGGTTGTCGGATTTGCCGAAGTCCTGATCTACATATCGATTTAGGATTGTGATTTGGGAGATCCTCTTTCATCGTTAATATTAGAGCATATGCAGTAATAAAGGTCATTTTTCTTCTCTTAGTGTATTTTCTACATGAATAGTTAATGGCGTGGTCTTCAATAATTTTTGCAGATTTGTTAGGATTGCTATGTTTTATCTAATTTACTTATTGTTCTTAATGTGTTTGATTGGTAAAGTTTGTGATATGTTCCTATTTTGTCTATGGCTTTAATATTGTTCTCTACTGATTCATTTGGTATTTATTGGAATTGCGTGACTTACAATCCTTCAATTGTTTATTTATCAAAAAATAAGATTCAATGTTGCTGGTTCACATTTTGTTCTGGTTCTACGTGTAAACATTAGTTACGATGGATTAATGACCGGTTGGATTGTGTGCCTAATTTGGGTCATAAATAATTTATTAATTTCAAATGAGTAGGTAGTTTAGGTTGCACAATTGGGTTTCAGATTTATTAGAATAGCATGGACCAAATAATTTCCCTTCTTTTTGGCCCACTTGGTAAGAAAAAAAGTTAACTCATGCCCCTCACTTAATTAATTTTAACTCTTTAGAAATCGAGGTGTGCTATTAGCTGAATTTTCCATGATGTTCGCAAAGTTGAAAGTGTGCAGTTGTTTAGGCGCGCTATTTTAAAAATTACTTTCCTAAACTCGGGTGTGCATTTCATGTGACCCAAATCCAAATCTTGAAGACTTTAAATAAAATGTGTCGTGGGCCGCGAGTGCATTTCATGTTGCGCAGTTTAAAGACGTGTTTTAGATAACTCTAGATCCACTTTAAAGTGCTATATATGAAAACCAGAGTTCGGGTAAGGGCTAGAAATTCTCTCAGGGGGAAGGTATTAGGCACCCCTTAAGATCCACTAGTATGGTTCCCGGCCATGCTATATTGTGACTTTAAGGCAAATAAGTATACAAATAATTTCACAGATAAGGGTTGCAAACAGGTATGTAACAAGCATGTTGGAATCTACAATTTTTTTGAGGGAGGGTCTAAGTGCAGAAAATTAGTCAAGACATTGAATAAACAAACAAGAAAAATTTAGAAGGAAAAGGAAGAATGTAGTAAAATTAAAGGGGAGTTTTGGGGTAGTTGAAAAGATAGAATTTATTGACATTAAACAAAGTTACATAAAGGCAAGGGGTCCTAGGTTTGTAAAACACATGGATCATCCACACAACACCGGTAACCAATCGTACACATAGTGTTATCGTGTGATTATCATCTCCATGTCTACCCTTCCCACCCCGTTAAGGTATTAAGCGTGGAATTATATCATTACCTACTACATGCTATTACCCGTCCCACCTATCAGTCCCGAAGGCATTTAAGACTACTAATCCTAAAAGGAGGGAGCTTGGCTTTTCAGAGGTTTAAAAAGGATAAAATTCTAAGGCGACAATCAAAACACATAAAGCAGTTAATGGAAAAATAAGAACAATTAAAGGCTCAAGTAGGCCTCCCCACTAAAAGAAATAAATTGTTAAGCACGTCTTACACATACTGTTTAGGTCCTTAATTAAAATTAGCGTAGGAAGAATTAATTTACCACATATTTCCTCGATAGGGAGTCCGAATTAGTCCTGCTTAGATGTAGTTGTAGAAAACTGATAATTGATTAATTATCTAACTATTTATCTGTATTAAACAAGATCTATAGGCATGATATCTATTAATTCAGAGATGAGGGAGAACAAACTGATTGCAAAAATTATTAAGTTTTGCGGGTGTTAGACGAGTTAACACTGATTTTAGATTTAAAAGGCGAGTGGGCAATTCACATTTAACTGATTACTTATATAGGCATACTTTCTATGCGTCATTGATTATGTATGCAAAAACCCTCTAGGCAGGTCATCGATGTGTGATTGACTTACTTTAGATCTTATAAGTAGATTTGCCTAATGACAGATGCACATGTAAAAATGCAGGAAATCCTATAGGCATATCATCCATATGATGTGCAAAATTTCAGCATCGATTCATTGACATGGTATATATTACGAAGTGCAGAAAACCTATGAACATGATATCTACGTGAAGAATGCAGAATTTGAAAGTGATAACCCTATGATCATGATTTCTAGGTGAAAGTGCAGAATTTGAAAGTATTAATCCCTATAGACGTGGTATCTATGTGAAGAATGCAGAATTTGAAAGTGATAGCCTATGGACATGATTTCTATATGGAAATACAGAGTTTGGAAGTGATAATCTATAAACATGATTTCTAGGCAGAATTTGAAAGCAATAACCCTATGAACATGGTATCTACCCTTTTGACATGCATTTAATCCCACCCCTTTTCACTATACCCCAATTGTTGTGAATCAAAAGGAATGATAAAATTACATCAGTGATTACATCTACATATAATGAGCCTAATCCAGACTCAAAGTCTAATAATATGAGATAAACCAACTTCTAGGATCGGATTTTAAAAGCCTTTCTCTTATTTGGGATGTGTCAAAGTTCCAAGGAACTTCAATAGTTCAAGGCAGTGCTTGCACCCCAAATATCATTGCTGAATAGATTATAGTGTAGTGTGGAAGGGCCATCCCTCAAATGTCCAAGTTCAGAGGGAACTCAAGGTTCCCAAAGTAAGGCACATAAGAGGGGGGCAGAACTTAAGGACTAGGAGCAAGTGTAAGTGCAATGAAAGGGAATTAGGGGGAGCCAGGGCAGGCTAGTGGTCATGCCTAGCAACTGGGCTGCTGGCACACCCCTAACCAGCTTGTCAACTTAAAGATTAGAGAGTTAGGACGGATTGAAGGTCAGGTTCAGCCCTGGACAGCAATTTGGATGCTGCCAGGCTGTGCCTTAACTCAATGCGTATAAGGGAATGGGGGTATGGGAAATTGAAAGAGGCTAGGATCCAAAGGACCCTGTCTTAAAAATGACACCAACTTTGTATGTTGCCATGTCTTAAACTACAGCCAAGCACATAAAAGGAATAGGGATAGGGATTCATTGCAGCAGCAGATAGCAAGATATAAGTAGTTCCTTTAAAATTGAACTCTACAAAGTAGTAATGAAGGCATGGGCATAAAATCTTGTAAGTAGACACATTGGATTTGATGCTAGAATCAAAAGTAGGACATACCAGTTCAAAGAAGCATGTAGAGAGAAACAGTAGACTTATGGAAGCCAAAGTGCAATCAAGAAGCAAGAGTGTAGGTTTTAGAAGCATGTTTTAATTTCTATATGTTAAAAATCATGTCCGTGTTAATGAAAGATCAGGGTATTTATAATTGAAAACAGGTGTAGAAAATAAGGCAAGAATCAGAGTTTAGTGGTAATTATGGAACTATGCACATATTAAAATCTATCAGTATATGGACTTCCTTTAATTATGGAGTTCAAATTTAACGGGTAATGGGCAGAAGTTATTTAAGGAAGGAGATCATGTAAATATCTTGTGCAGAGCAGACAAATAAGGGAAAATACATAGAAGACATTTAAGGTAAAAGTCTAGTGGTACTTGATTTGTGAAAACAAAGAAAGGGAATCAGTAAAACAGCCAGTAAAAGAACCAGATTGAAAGCCTTGTTCGAGTCAGAAAAGAGGTAATGGAAAGTTTTAATTTAGGGGAAAATCAGTAACAATCAAATAAGCAACATTAAAGGGATTCAGAATCAATTAACAATTGGCAAAACATTTGAAAGAGAAGTTCTCATATATAAAACACATAGACATGTCAAGCAAGAAGGAGGTCATGCTAATTACGAAAGACTAGCAAGAAAGTTTCAAAATCACCAACGCAGAAAAAGTTCAATTTCAATTCATAAACTCGGAGTGAGTCTGAGAGTTCAAAGTTTCAAAGTAAAACCCTTGTCCAAACATAAAACCAAATTTGCCAAATAAATCCCCAAATCCTAGGGTTTTTACACTCGAATTCGATACAGAGATGAGAAGGCAAGCTATTGAAACAGACTTAGAGACCTCTTTCAGAGTCTCATGAAAAGCATAAAAGCACAATAGCAAGTTCAATGCAATTAGAACATAGAAACTAGTACAGGAAACAAGCTTCAAGAAAAGCTTGGAATTTAAATGAGTTCAGGCAGTGTAAACTTAAAGAAACAGTCAATGAAACACATCTCGAAAGAATCCAGGAAAAGTCCGGTAAAGGCAAACAAAGGATGAAAACTCAGTAGGAAAACACAGTAAAGAAACACATAAAAGTAGGCATGTGCGAGCATGATATTGAAACCAGTAGAAGATAGAATGGAGCACAACAGAAAACTTCATAATACAAAAAATATAAGAACACACCAAGAAAACATTCGAGTCAAAATAGAGAAAAATAAGAACATAGCAAGGATCGATTAACACCAAGAAAAGGAGTAGAAGAAGAGTTAGAAACATTTTAAGAACCTTCCAGAAACCCTAATCGAAAATAAGTAACTTTTGAAAGAAAATCATAGAAAACATTTGGGAAACTTAAGCAATAGTGCAAACATGTAACAAATCTAAAAATAATCGGAGAGAACCTTGATAGTTAGGGTTTCAGATGAACCCTAAAGATGAGAAAGGCTTCGAAAATATCCGATCTAAGTCGGATAATGTCATAATCAGGCTCAAAAGACCAAGAGCCACCGGAGCAAGGCCGGAGATGGACGGAATCGGTGAAGGTCTGAGTGTAGACCCTCGAGGGCTGGCCTCGAACCTTCAAACAACAGGCATGCAGGAGCCATATGAGGTAAGTATAGGCTGTCCATGGCCTGAGAAGCCATGGACTCCGGTGAAAACACGACGGAATAAGGTAGGGGAGGCTAGGGTTCTGGAGAACCTTGAGAGAGTTTGGGGATTCAAGGGCGACTGAAGGGTGGAAATGAATAAGGGTTGAGGGTTAGTCTGTGAATTAAAAAGGAAATGTTTAATTTGAGCCGTTGATCTTCTAGATCAACGGCTGTGATTAGGGGGGG
>MU785096.1:225373-254964 GCA_026770625.1 Nicotiana glauca | reverse complement strand
GTGCGATAACCCAATAATGCAAATGGTAACTTCTTATGCCATTGCCTGGAACTTTCTACCATTTTCCTCAGTATTTTCTTTATGTTCTTGTTGGCTGCCTCAACTGCTCCATTCGCCTTAGGACGATATGGGGTAGAATTGCGATGTGTAATCTTAAACTGCTGACATACTTCTTTCATCAAATTGTTGTTAAGATTAGCACCATTATCTGTGATGATTGCCTTTGGGATTCCAAATCGACAGATGATATTGGAGTGTACAAAATCAACCACTGCCTTCTTGGTTACAGACTTGAAAGTTCTAGCCTCAACCCATTTGGTGAAATAATCAATGGCCACCAGAATGAACCTTTGCCCGTTGGATGCTGCTGGATCAATTGGCCCAATCACGTCAATGCCCCAAGCAACGAAGGTCCACGGTGCCGACATTGTGTGCAATTCCGATGGAGGAGAATGAATCAAATCCCCGTGTATCTGACATTTGCGCACAAAGCTGATACAATCTCGCTCCATGGTGAGCCAATAATACCCTGTTCGAAGGATCTTCTTCGCCAATATATATCCGCTCATGTGCGGCTCGCAAAATCCAGAATGTACTTCCGTCATGACTGCCGTAGCTTGTTTAGCATCTATGCATCTTAACTATCTGAGATCTGGTGTTCTTTCATACAACACTCCTCCACTAAGGAAAAATCCACTTGCCAACCGTCGAATTTCTCTCTTTTGATCTTCTGTGGCTTGAACTGGGTATATCCCCATCCTGATGTACTCCTTAACATCATGGAACCATGGTTCGCCATCCAGTTCTTCCTCTATCATGTTACAATAAGCATACTGGTCACGAACTTGAATATGCAATGGATCGACATGAATTTTGTCTGGATGGTGCAACATTGATGCCAAGGTAGCGAAAGCATCGACAACCTTATTATGGACTCTCGGGATATGCCTAACTCCACTAATCGAAACCGTTGACAAAGATCATGCAAACATTGTCGATATGGTATGAGTTTTAAATCCCGTATTTCCCATTCTCCTTGAATTTGATGTACCAGGAGGTCCGAGTCTCCCAAGACCAAAACATCCTGGACATCCATGTCTGCAGCTAACTTAAACCCAAAATGCATGCTTCATACTCGGCCATGTTGTTGGTACAATAGAAACGAAACTGAACTATAACGGGGTAGTGGTGCCTTGTTTTAGAAATAATTACAGCTCCTATTCTAACTCCTTTGACATTTGCAGCCCCATCAAAGAAAATCTTCCATCCTGGTTCTTCAGTCAGTTCTAGCTCATCGATATGCATTACTTCTTCGTCCGAAAAATACGTCCTCAATGGTTCGTATTCTTCATTGACCGGATTCTCGGCCAAGTGATTGGCCATTGCTTGGGCTTTCATTGCAGTCCTTATCACATAGACGATGTCAAATTTTGTGAGTAATATTTGCCATTTCGCCAGTCTCCCTGTGGGCATAGGCTTCTGAAAAATATACTTCAACAGATCCAAGCGTGAAATGAGGAAAGTAGTATAGGACAACAGGTAATGTTTCAATTTCTGTGCCACCCAAGTTAAGGCGCAACAGGTCTTCTCAAGATGAGTGTACTTAATCTCATAAGCCATGAACTTCTTCCTGAGATAATAGATGGCTTGCTCTTTCCTGCCGGTGATGTCATGCTTTCCCAGTACGCAGCCAAATGAATTCTCCAGGACCGTTAAATAAAGAATTAGTGGTCCCCCTAGTTCAGGTGGAACCAACATAGGTGGGCTCGCCAAATACCCCTTTATCTTATCAAATGCTTCTTGACACTTATCAGTCCATTTGACCGCGACATCCTTCTTCAGCAACTTGAAAATGGGCTCACGAGTCGTCGTGAGCTGAGCAATAAACATGCTGATGTAGTTCAATCTTCCTAGTAGACTCATTACCTCAGTCTTGTTCCTTGGAGGTGGCAATTCTTGGATGGCTTTGATCTTTGATGGATCTAACTCAATGCCTCACCGACTGACTATGAATCCCAATAGCTTTCCGGATGGAACCCCAAATGCACACTTGGTAGGGTTAAGTTTAATGTTGTACCTGCGAAGCCTCTGAAAGAACTTCCTCAAATCTCCGACGTGGTCGGCCTGCTGCTTTGACTTGATGATTACATCATCCACGTACATCTCAATCTCTTTGTGAATCATATCATGGAATACAGTGGTCATTACTCGCATGTATGTCGCCCCAGCATTCTTCAAACCAAATGGCATTACTCTGTAGCAATAAGTTCCCCACTGCCTGATGAATGCCATTTTCTCTGCATCCTCTTCGTCCATCAGAATCTGATGATACCCGGCATAGCAATCCACAAAAGATCCAATCTCACATTTTGCACAATTGTCTATCAAAATGTGGATATTGGGTAATGGGAAGTTATCCTTTGGGCTGGCTTTGTTAAGATTGCAGTAATCAACACATACCCTGATCTTGCCATCCTTCTTCGGTACTGGCACTACATTAGCCAACCATTCAGGATATCGAGTGACTCGAATAACCTTCTCATCCAAATGCTTGGTTATTTCTTCCTTAATCTTCACACTCATGTAAGTTTTGAATTTTCTCAATTTTTGCTTGACAAGAGGGAATGTCGGATCAGTAGGCAATTTGTGAACCACTAGATCAGTGCTTAAACCCGGCATGTAATCATACGACCATGCAAAAACATATTTATATTCAATGAGTGTTTCGATTAATTCCTTCTGAATCTTTGATTCAATATGAATACTTATTTTAGTCTCTCTAATATTACTCGCGTCTCCCAAATTGATGGCTTCAGTATCATTCAAGTTGGGCTTAGGTTTTTACTCAAAATGACTCAATTATTTACTAATCTCCTCAAAAGCCTCATCTTCGTCAAATTCTGACTCGTAATCACACTCTACCTCTTGAACTATTATCTCAGATTGATTTCTTAGACTGGGTTGAGGATTCTTTATGCACGTCATATCATTAGAACCGAAGTAAAAGGAACTGTACAGAAAAGAAAAGAAGAAAACAAAAGTAAAATTTATCAGGAGTGAAGAAAAGGAAGAAATTACATTTCATTAAAAATGGAAGATAACAAGGTTTTCACACGCAAAACAAAATAAAGATTCAGATTACAATCCTGAAATAATCCGTACAAACTTAAAGAAAAATCAAAGCAGACTACCAAGGCTCCCTTCGGGTAGGGATAGGAGTAGCCTTCCAATTATTAATCTTTGCTTTTGGCCCGACAAACTGTATCTCTGCGTGGCTAGGACCCTCGCGAAATTCTACCATGTTCACCTCGCTGAACAACTGCTCAAACCTTTCTATCAACTCCTTATCAGGGATAACCTTATCATTGGGAATCGTTGTCGTTGGTCATTTTCTGGTACCCGCCTTGACAAATGACCTGGAGAGACGTGGGATCGGCATTGGAAGGACCCATGCTCTTTGTTTCAGCTTCTTGGCTTTTCTTGTGTCTGCGGCTGTGTGTTGGAATCCCAGACCAAAAGTTCCCGTATTTTCAGTGAGGGACAATGGTTGTATGATGCCTTGCAAAGAAGATCCTAGACCCTTTCCTGGTACGAACCCATTCTTCAACATTTCGTACGCTACCATGACCGATGCTGCTGTTATCTTCGGGTTAGGGATACACTTCACCTCTTGCACTTTCTCGACTGTCATTGTGTCTGAAACTTGATAGACCCATGGCCCCTTGTCATCTTCCATTTCTATAAATGGAATGATGTTTTCGTTGTGTGCGCACAAATTGTCTTCCCCATGCAACACTATCTCCTGCCTGTCCCATTTGAACTTGATCATTTGGTGAAGAGTTGACGGTACTGCTTTAGCGGCGTGGATCCATGGTCGACCCAATAGCAGATTGTATGAGACGGCTATATCCAGCACTTGGAATTCCATTGTGAACTCCACTGGTCCTATCGTCAATTCCAACACTATGTCCCTAACTGAGTCTTTGCCCCCTCCATCAAATCCTCGCACACATATACTGTTCTTGTGGATCCTCCCATTCTCTACTTTTAGCTTGGTCAGAGTGGAGAGAGGACATATGTTCGAACTTGAACCTTTATCAACCAATACCCGCGTGACCACATAATTCTCACATTTCACTGCCAGATAAAGGGCTCTATTGTGTTCCGTACCCTCTTCGGGCAATTCATCATCATAGAAAGTGACCCTATTTACTTCGAAGATTTTGTTGGCTATTTTCTCCAAGTGATTCACAGTGATTTTTTCGGGAACATGCACCTCATTTAAGATTTTCATCAATGCTCGGGAATGCTCATCCGAGTGGATCAATAATGAAAGCAAGAAAATATGCGTTGTTGTCTTCTTCAACTGTTCTATGATGGAATAGTCCTGCATCTTCATCTTTTTTAGGAACTCTTCTGCTTCCTCTTCCGTCACGGGTTTCTTTGCTGAAGCTGAATTATCCTTGGCTTTCCTCAACTCTGTAGGAGCAAATCATCTTCCTAACCGAGTTAACCCTTGGGCCTCGCAGACCTCCTCCTTGACCTCCCTTCCTTTATACATCACTTCCATCCATCCGTAGTTCCACGGAACCGCCTTGTCGCTGATTATCGGTAACTGGGTTATCGACTTGATGATAACTTGATCGACTCGGGCCCCTTCCACAGTTATGACGGGTTTGCTGACTGCTCCCAGCACAATTACCTTTGCTTTTTTCTTGTCTCGTTGTGATCTGGCTCGGAGACCCCTTATTCCCTGCCACAGTTGGTCCAACACTCTTTTTAATCAACTCGAGCGTTGACCTTTCCCCTGTTGGCTGTTCAATTATCTTTGTCTCACTGGACCGAATTGTTATTACGGTCTGTGATGGCTTCTTCGGTTCTTCTTCTTTGTGCACAATTTCGATCATGTTCGCCTATGGGTGGGCTGACATTGGATTTTTGTTGATGTTGGGTGCCTCAGGATCTTGCACTTCAATTATATTGGTATCAATGAGTTCCTGTATCGCACTCTTCAAGTACCAGCACTTCTCGGCATAATGCCTCGGGGTACCTGAACAATATTCACAACTGATAGAGTAATCAAGGTTTTTTGGAGGTGGATTTGGCAATTTAGATTGTATTGGCCTCAGCATTTTCAGTTGTCTGAGTCTGTGGAACAAGCTGACATACGACTCCCCCAATGGAGTGAATGTTTTCCTCTTCTGTGCCCTGTCATCCCTGAAAGCTGGATTAGGTCGGAAACTTTGGCCGGGAGGGTTTTTGTTCTGTGGAGCAATAGCACGCCATTGGGTGTGGGCCGGAGGTTGGTTATATGCTTGGGCATGGTGAATGGAAAAATGAGGTTCGGGATATGGGTAGTAGTGGTAGGGTGAGCTATATGGAGTGTGGGGGTAAGTTTGAGAGTAGGGTTGAGGTTGATTATGGCAAGGTGATGGACCTCGGGGCCAAGCTCTCGACTCAATTGTTGCGATGTCCTCCTTCTTTTTCCTTCCCAATATACCTCCAGTGCCATTTTGAATGGCTTGAGTGGTTGCCTTGATCACTAACTCATGATTTTGTTGGACTTAAGTCCCTTCTCCACCATGTTTCCCATTTTACCACCTCGTTAAATGACTTCCCTACTGCCGACACCAAATGACCAAAGTACGTGGGCTCTAAGGCCTGTAAGAAATAGTCAACCATCTCGCCTTCTTTCATCGGAGGGTCAACCCTTGCAGCTTGCTCTCTCCAATGGAAATTGTATTCTCTGAAACTCTCCCCTGGCTTCTTCTCTATTTTCGTCAATGACAGACGATCTGGGACAATTTACAGATTATACTAAAAATGGCATGCAAATGCTTGGGCTAGATCATCCCAAATGTACCACCTTCTATGATCTTAACGGGTGTACCATTCTAGCGCTGAGCCATTCAAACTTTCACTGAAGTACGCCATTAACAATTCGTCCCTTCCTCCTGCTCCTCTCATTTTACTGCAGAAGCCTCTCGAATGGGCCACCGGATCTCCATGCCCGCTATACAAATCAAACTTGGGCATTTTGAACCCTGCCGACAGCTGCACATTTGGGAATAAATAAAGGTCTTTATAAGCCACTCTCACATAGCCTCCTAATCCCTACATGTCTCGGAAAGATTGTTCTATGCTTTTCATTTTTCGGAATATCTCTTCCTATTCAGTATTTCTGGCCGATTTTTTTGCTCCCCCTGGTATGTTGGAGCGTGGATCATAAGGATATGTTTCGGGATCCTTGAAGGTGGGCTCTGGCGGGTAGAATTGGTTATCCTGGGCCTGGAACACGGGCTCGCTAGAGGAGTTATCGATTGTAGCTGGTGGGGATGCCACCAAGACAGGGGTGACCGGCGAATGATGATGTGGGACTGGTCTTGGAACCTGTGGCATATGAGAAGTGGTGCCATGATAGTGTTGGTAAATAGGGAAACTTAGATTGTTGGATAGATGATCCTGATATTGGGCTGGTGGCGGGGTAAAAGCAGGGTTAACGGGATAAGATGGAGGTGGTTGTCCTTTAGTCTAGGCCTGATACATTTCGGCCATTTGTTTCTTTAACTTATACATTTCCTCCTTCATCGTGCTGATATCAAACTTTTCTACCTCGACACTTGTGTCGACCTCTGGGATAGACATGATTTCTGGTATTGGTCCCTTTGATCTAGTTTGGTAATGGTAGTGTGCCAGTATCCTCTAGATAAACTAATTGCTTGAATTCTCTGGAAGACAGCAAACTTGTTAGTTTTTAGAGTTTAACAAATATACAATCGCACATTGGGATGCAATGCACCTAGGCAATTAACCATTTCTATCATGCATTTGCTTCAGTTACGTGCGCCATTCCGGCCTTTTATAATTGTGTCCCTTCTTTCAACACCTCCTAAATTTTCCTTTATTTTATTTATTTTCTAATTTTTCCCCTTTTTTCTTTTTCTTCTTTTAGTGGTGGTCGAATTTTATATGGATTGCCTACGTATCATGTCCCTGCATGAATAAGACAGAGCGTAGTTCTGGTCGATATAAAATACATAGCAAAATATTTTTCACAAAGCTAACTGCTTTTATTATAACACTTGAAAAAGTTACAAATTTTGAAAGGACAATAAAGCAAACTTGACAGGACCGACATAAAAAGTTTAACAAGAAAATACAGATTCAAAACAAAGATTAAGAATACATTAATGCCCTAATATTTCCTGGGGTCCATGAGGCATCATTCGGCCTTGCTGCGGGCCTTTGTGCAAGATCCCTTTGAATCCTCTCTAGATCGTTCATTATTTGCTTGACGAACGTCATTACTGCCGCAAAAAAGGTGGTACGGGTCATGTCCTCGCACACTCGGCATTTTGCGATAATGTAACGTGCGATATTTCTAACTCCTTCTCTAATCCTGCTCTTTTCCTGCAGCAATCGTCCTATCTGTTTATTCTGCGTTTCCAGCACTTGAGATTTATGAAGGAGTTGATCTTGAAACTTATGCATTTGTTCCTCCATCTGCGCCATCAGGTCATAACAATGTTTCCTATCTGCTCTGAAATCTCTAGCTTGCCTGAATACCCTGTCTTCGAGAGTGACTATTGTTTCTCTCAGGATAGTAACGTTCCCCTCATAGTCCCTCTTCATCTGCTGCATATGAAGTGCCTGCTCTTTTGCACCCTTTGTCCATCTGGCCCGGATCCTTGCCAAGATAGCTTCAGATCTCTCCAAGTCCTCTTGGCATTCACGGGCTTTCCCTTTCAGTTCGTTTATGAGTTTTTGGTTAGCCCGGCTCCTTTCCGGTTTTCTGACAGCTATTCTCATTTTTCGGATCTGACATTTAATGGACTTATTTTCTTGTACTAGCTTCTTCATTTCTCTCTCATCTGCAGTGGCTTGAACATCCTTTTCAAATTGCAGATCCATGACCTGCTTCTCTAGTTTACCTATTGTAGCCCTGTACTCGTGTTCTTTAGCCAACCAGTTCAATTTTCCCTGTGACATTTCAACGAATTCCTGGATATGGGGCCTCTTGGCTGCCCTCTCGAACTCAATGTCTCTTCTATACCAAGCAAGGTATCCTGGCAACACTTCACCTTTGGCTTGATCCCTTACACAAGTATTTGCTGCTAGGTATTGACATTCGTTCCAAATTTTGCGAACTGTTGCTTTAGGGAAATGGCCATCCGGTCCAATCTCAACTACCAGGACACTGAGATCTTTGTCTTTTGGCACTATCTAGCACCTCCCGAGCAGTCTCAAAACTCGATACGGGGCATAACACTGGATGCTCCTAAGACCCATCAGAAGGAAGTGAGGCCCCGTTGCTGGCATGTATATGATCTCGTCCACAGGCAACCATTCCAGCGTCCACTCTACTTGGCTGGTAGTGAGGGACCGAAAGTAAGATATCCATCCTGTGACCCCTTCAGGCAAGCTGATCCCTTTAATCCTTGTATAAAATTCCTCTATACAAGTTTTCTCTGTTGACCCATAGCTCATGAACTGGGGACGGTGGCATAGGTGTTCGGTCATCCACATTTGCAACAACAGACTGCACCCCTCAAAGAAGTCTCCCCCGGCTCTGCAGACTGTGAGAGCACAAAAGATCTCAGCTACTATCATAGGCGCGAGTGTGCTCCTGGCTTGGGTGAGCAAAGTGCTGACCACCCCTGCTATTTTTGTATCGATATGCCCGCCTTTCTTGAACACCAGGAGCCCTGAGAAAGCCACCATGAAAGAGAAACGTCTATGCTCTTCCCATTTAAGGCGGTTTGCTTTGCTACAAATTTTATTCTCTGTCTTGTTGAATCCTCCTATATGACCATATCTGCTGTATATGAATGACAAAGTACAAAAACCAGCTGCCAAGTCCGGATTGTGTACCCCTCTACTTATCTTTAGTAAGTCTAAGAATCTATGCACAGCTATGGTTCTTGGGGCAACCAAATACTTGTGTCTTAAAGGAAGCTCAACATTCCCAATTTACCCGGCTATTTCTTCTAAGGTCAGGGTGAGTTCAAAATCTGGAAGTGAGTTCAACATTGTGCGCCGGGTCCCAGCATGTGACCAATGCCTATATGATGTCTCCCCTAGGTATAATTTCCAATAGTCCGGGAAGGTCACCCAAATACTTTTTGACCTCATCTTTCCCTTCTCCACCTAGATCATTCCACCACAGCCACAACTCCAAAGGGATTTTGCTTATGAATGAGAAAGGTTCATTTTGGTTTGTGCTCATCCTGCACATTTATTAAGGTGATTAAGTGAAACAATCCTGATTTTATTCTATGTGACTCCAAGATAAAAAAATGACCCTTTTTTCATATTTTTAATTCTAAAACCGGAAAGCCAGCTTTGCAGATACGACCTTTCAACGCTTCCAGAGGAAGATTTTAAGGCTGTACCCGCTAACTAGGCAAGAAATGGAAAAAGACCAAAAGTGATTGTTTATGCAAAATCAGCCTTCCGGTGTTCCTTTCGGGAACATTCGGCTATTTTTGACAAAAATGACAAGACATCACCTATTTACAATAAAACAAAATTTGTGCATTTAGGGCTATTTTTGCAAAAAGAAGTTGGACCCGATGGGGGTTGCCTACGTATCTCACATCCGATGAGAATCAAACTGACGTAGTTCGGGAAAATAAAATGACTACTACTTTTTTTCTTTTCATTAAAACAAGCTATTTTTGAAAACAAGATTTTTTTTCTTCTCATTTTATTGGCAAACAAATAAACTATTTTTGAAAACAATTTTTTTTCTTCTTTTGTTTTTCATTTTTCTCAAAAATTTGGCAGAGTCTCGACACTATTGGACATTGTATTTCTCAAAACAGGCGATTAACTCTCTTTACCCTCATACTGCTATAGTTTTTTTTTCTTTTCCCCAAGTATTTGAAAGCCAGTTAACATGCAAATCCGAAACAAATAAATGTACAAGTAGGATGTATCAGGATGATCCATTATTCCGGGTACACCTGTCCTAGACGAACTCAACCCTTGTATTGATTCCCCTAAGTCAAAATGCACATGATGTAGATAAGCGTTCCTACTAGGGATCCGACATGAGGCTGAGTTATTCTAGGTTCAAAACCTGGGTATATGTTCTAGACTATGTACCCGAGCGAACAACTCGAGTGGAGGAGGGGGCTACTTACCAGGGACCCACAAGATCGTCTGGCTTAGTAACTTGTCCGAGCCTCTTTTATTATTTCAAGGTATGACACTAACAGAATAGGGAGTCTCGACCACCGAGCATATCCCCGAAGATAAGAAGAGAAGGGTTTCGTAACAATTTATATGTACCGTTCAAATAATATCAAAGCGCAAAAAGCATCATTTTGCACATTAAGCCCAACATGTAAAAATATTAGATAATAAAACAAGCTAAATACAACAATTATTTTAAGCTCGAATTCTTGAACCCTGAACCAGAAGTTTTGGATTCATGTCCCCAGCAGAGTCACTAGAGGTGTCACACCTCCTTTTTACTCACACCCCCACGGAAGGGTAGTATAAAGGAGTTTTTCCAATTAAAGGACAATCGAAACATGATTTGTTTAAAAGATTCAAAGTCGCCACTTGGGAGATTTATGGTGTTCCAAGTCACAGGTTGAATCCCGAATCGAGGAAAATGTTGACTCTGTATTACAGTTTGGGAACCAGAAATCCAGATAAGGAATTCTATTAACTCGGGAGAAGGTGTTAGGCATTCCCGAGTTTCGTGGTTCTAGCACGGTCGCTCAGCTGTTATATTCGGCTTGAATTATCTGATTTTTATACATTTTGAACCTATGTGCAAATTTTTAAACTTTAACCGCATTTATTCGATTCTTATTTTTTAAAGAAGATTGCAACGCTGTTAAAATACGTCTTGAACCACGTCACATAAATGCACCTGCGGTTTTCGACACATTTTAACATCGTTGAGATTTGGATTTGGGTCACATAAATGCACACCCGAGTTTAAGGAAATCAAATTATTAAATAACGCGCCTAGGGCAACTACGCATTTGCACTTTGCGAGGGCCATGGAGTTTGCTGAATGGAACGCCTCGAGTTCTAAGGATCAATACAATATTAATTAACATGAGGGTCACAAATTGTTATTGGGTTTAAACAACATATCTTAATTAATCAAAAACCCAACTTATTGATTAAAGAAAACTTATGGGATTCTAATGACCTTAGGCGCCTAGTTCAGCCATACTAACTAACAAGAAACTCATGCCGTGAAACAATTGCACAAAAAGCGACTAAATTGTCAAAATTATTAAGGAAACACCCGAGTTTGATTGATTCTTAAATGAGCTTGTATTAGGCCCAGTTCTCATACCCACATTATTCCGAATGCTCAACTAAGGCCCGTTATTGATGTTATCATGAGTTTAACTTGGCACACTAAAGCTTCAATTTTAAAACACTAATTAACTATCAAGCTTCCATGACTTAAAATTACGCGCATGTTTAGGCTAATTTGATTATCAGCACAAGAAAATAACAGACAAGTGAGCTACTGCGCTCGAGTAACAAAGCCCAAATCAAACCGCCAACTATTCTTATGGTTGATCCACTCAAATCTATGCACTTATTAGGCCTAAACCATGTTGGACCAAGGATGAATATCATAGACCCAATATCAAGCCTATGCCGAAACAAATTTCACGCTTGATTACAAACCAACAGACTACACCTATCGATTAGTAACTATTATGCCAAATTATTTTAACACTATCAGGTACAGCTGTTTGATTGCAAACTTTTCCAGATGTCTATACTTGAACTCGAATACAACTATACCTACGAATTACTCATGTAAACTCAAACCCTTAACATATAGATACACTCAAACTCCTATTTAATACGAGATCAATATAGTATAAAGCATAGTTCAACAAACTAAATAATCATGAAAGCAAAACTAACTTAGCTTCAGACTATTATCATGACTATCCATACACGTTCAACTCACCTCTTTTACAACCATATGAAATACAACTTTAGTTAGTTTTAATCACCAAGTTAACTAATCCAAACTCTTGAAGGCTAAACATGTTAAACACAACCTTCTATTTATTACAAATGTAAACAAAAGAAAAAATAGGAGAAAACAGAGTTCAATTCAATTCCATTCTAATTCTTATTCACATATGAACCCTTGTAATTATTTGCTCTCCATGGTTTACAGATTTACCTAGAAATGGAAAAGGATAGGAAATAATGGATCATCACATAACTATATCCAAACAGCAGAGCAACAGAACCCAGTAGCCAAGAATCCAACAGAATCAGACTTGAAAAACAACTTAAGACGAGGGTACAACAGTCCAGGAAAACTTTCAAACAAACAACACCCCACACCACTTTGAATCAAGCCTTTACAAACTCAAATTGAACCTATCTTAAACTCAGATCAATCAGGAAGTGATTCATAGATCAAGAAAAACTTAAGGAATTAGAGAAAAACTCAATGGAACAGTGATGAAATCTCAAACTGTTTTGATTTTTATCAGCTCTCAGTCTATGTGTCTAACTTATCACTCTTAAGCTTTCTTAACTCTCAATCTCTGTCTGAATGTCTAGCTTCTCACTCCCCTCAGTCTTTTGGGACTGAATCTCTATTTATATCCCAACCTTACACCTTTTACAGCTCTTAAGAGCACTAGACGCCTGTATTTCTACTTTCAATTAAGAAATATTTCCCCCATGTTATTCTCTAAACCTTTTATCATTAACCCATGTTGCTTCTGATTTTTCCACCTCTAAAGGTACTTAACAGGGTGCCAGTCCTACTACTGATCCATTTTTAATAATTTAAACCATTAATTCAGTAGTGTACTGACATTCAGTGTTTGCATACCACTTACCTTAAACCATTTAATAAACTCTCATTCTAAAAAAACCTTTAAATCCCGTGTTACTAAATTTGAACAAATCATGTTAATTGTCCTTTCCCCATTATTAAAATCCCTTAAGATGAGCTATTAAGTAGCATCACATTATTCAGGGCCATTCAACGAACATACAGAAACCATAATAATCCTAATTCAAACAATTTCAGTGTGCCTTCTCCAGAACAACTCAAGCAACGTTTAAATGTTTTTTTTTAAGAAAAAAAATCTAAATTGTTTGCAAGACTAAATAATAAATAATCAAATAGTTAATAGTTTCACAACAAACCTAATATTAATTCTGACTATTGTCTCAGAGAATAAAAAATAAAAGAAGGAGAAGAAGAATAAATGACCAAATTAAAGAAATCTAAAAGGAAACTTGCCTGACAAAACTCAAACTACCGACTTGAATTTCCGATTTGATCTCCAAATAACGTCACTCGCTTGTTACTTGTCATGAACAAGTTAGTATCGTTATTTTAAGACCTAATCGACTCTATATCTTTAGCCTATTACCGGAAAAAATTGAAGTCTGTCTGGGCTTTCTAGGGTTCGAACCCTAGATTTGATATTCGAGCCCTTTGAGGGGGATTCAGGGGAAGTTGGTAAGGGATTTGGGGTGAGGATAGTCCGGTGATTATATGGTATCGATTTGGGGATATTTGGGGAGGTTTAAGGTTCGACCGACCTCCTTTGATTTAAGATTCGAGTGGCTTGGGCAAGATTCGAGGGAAACAGACAAAGGATTTGGGATGAGAAGGTTGAGGAGAAACCAGGGTGTGAAATTGGGGGCAATCGGAGCCGGCGCCGCCAGCTCAGGGCGGTGATATTTTAAGGCGGCGGGTCGCTGGGGTTTGGATGAGGGAGGAGACGGATGAGGCAGGGGGGTTCTGCATGGGCCGGGTATGGTTTGAGGGTTATATACTGGGGGAGGGAATAAATCCAAGCCGTTAGATCAACTTAGATCAATGGCTTGGATCTGACTTATAAAAAACGGTGTTGTTTGGTTGAGTGAGAGACTAGATCAGTTCAGGGAAAACGGGTTGGGTCCGGGTATGAGTATTGGAGGTAGGTTCTGGACCGTTGGATGGGGATTGATGTATGGTTGAGATTAGCTGGCATCGAAACGACGTAGTTCCGATCCCATACTACGTCGTTTCGATGGCCTGGTCACTGGCCTCCCTAGATCGGGTTTTGGGTTGGACTGGGACAAGGATTTGGTTTGGGCCTAGGCAAATCTGGGTTTGGGGTGGGTTTAACCCAAATGATATTTCCTCTTTATTTTCTTTTCTTTTCTTTTATTTTCCTCCTAAATTATTATTTTTTCAAAAATTAAAACCAAAGTCCTAACTTAGATTATAATACTAAATAATACTTATTAATAATTATCACACATAATTAACTAACAAATTAAAAGAAAACACGAGATTCGACATTAATTACTAAAAAAATGCAAAAAATATATTATTTTGATTTTTTTCTATTTTTTCTGAAGCACTTAGTTTAACAATTAATTCTGAAATGTCTAATAAAAATGTAAATACAATTGCAACATATTTTTGTATTTTTCATTAATTTAAAATAAATAATCATGCATGCACAAATGCAAATAATAACCGAAAATATCATAAAAATTCACAAAATTGCATGCAAAAGAAAAAATTGTTTTATTTTGAATTTTTGGGAGTGATTCGTGTGAGGCAAAAATCACGTGCTCACAAAGCATAGTAGAGTTTGATGGATTGGTACGAAGATGTCTGTACTTATCCCCCAGAGGCTACAGACTTAGGAACAATTTCACTTTTATTCTTCTCTGTCATGCGATTTGGTTTCTCGATGCTAATTGAACTTTTACTATCTTATTTCGTAGATGGCAAGAACATATGCTTCTTCATCCACCAATTAGCAGCCCGAGCCTATAGCAGCAGCACCTATGAGGGGCAAAGGCCGAGGCCGTGTTAGGGGAAGAGGCAGGGGTAGAGCTCAGCCCAGAGCAGCAACACCATTGGCGGAGCCTCAGGTAGAGTTTGAGGATGAGGTTCCGGCTCAGACAGCTCCAGTGGGCCCAACTTAGGTCCCTGAGGCGTTCATCGTTACCCTGGTACTCTAGGATGCTCTGGTTCGTCTAGTGGGACTTATGGAAAGTGTCACCTAGGTAGGTTTACTTCTTGTAGCACCAGCCATCTCTCAGGATAGGGGAGGAGCATAGACTCCCGCTACCCACACTCTGGAGCAGATGGCTCCCCAGTTTTAGACTCCAGCCGCTCAAATAATTGGAGCAATTCAGTCGGGTGTAGTAGCTCAGACCGGTGATAGAACAACTATGTCTACCGATGCTTTATGGAGATTGGACAGGTTCACCAAGCTGTTCACTACTACTTATGGTGGTACATCTTTAGAGGATCCCCAGGATTACTTAGACAGTTGTCATGAGGTTCTTCGGAACATGGGGATAGTGGAGACAAATTTGGTCGACTTTGCTACCTTCCGTCTGTCAGGTTCCGCCAAGAAATGGTGGAGAGATTATTGTTTGGCCATACCAGTTGGATCACCAGCCCTAACTTGGGACCAGTTCTCGCGGCTATTTCCTGAGAAGTTTCTTCTCACCACTCAGAGAGAGGAGTATCGCAGGCGGTTCGAGCGTTTCCAGCAGGTTTCTATGACTGTCACCCAGTACGAGATGAGGTTTATTGATNGAGAGAGAGAGAGAGAGAGAGAGAGAGAGAGAGAGAGAGAGAGAGAGGGAGGTTTATTGAGGGACTCGCTCAGCCTATTAGACTGCAGATGGCTCAGGAGACAGGTAGCGAGATTTCTTTTCAGGATGCGGCCAATGTGGCTAGGAGAGTTGAGATGGTTTTGGCTCAGGGGTCCGATAAGAGGCCTTGTCATTCAGGCAGATTCAGTGGTGCCTCGTCTGGAGGCAGGGATTCTTTTGGTAGAGGCCATCCCCCTAGGCCATTCCAATCAGCACTTCAGGTTTCTCACGGTGGTCGTGGTTCTCATATGCAGTATTCTGATTAGTTTCCCTATAGTGCACCACCAGCTCCAATCAGTGCACCTTCGCTTCAGAGTTTATAGGGTGGTTATCTAGGCCGTCAGGTCAGTTCCAGGGTCAGTAGTCTCAGGAACCAAAGTCTTGCTATACTTACGGTGATACGAGGCACATTGCTAGGTTTTTCCCTCGAGCCTCGAGCAGTTCTCAACACCAAGGTTCTCGTGCTATAGTTCCAGCACCGCCCGCTAATCCAGCTAGAGGTAGAGGTAGAGGTGTTAGAGGTGGAGGTCAGGCCGCTAGAGGTGGAGGCCAGACCGCAGGAGGCCATCCTAGGGATGTAGTTCAGGGTGGTGGGGCCAACCCCGATGTTATGCTATTCTAGCTAGACCTGAAGCTAAGGCCTCCGATGCAGTAATCACATATACGGTTTTAGTATGTAGTAGGGATGCCTCAGTTCTATTTGATCCAAGGTTCACATATTCTTATGTATCATCTTATTTTGCCCCTTATCTGGTTGTGCCTCGTGATTCTTTATGTGCTCCTGTACATGTGTCTACACCGGTGGGTGATTTTATTATGGTAGATCGTGTTTATCGTGCTTGCGTGGTCATTATTGGGGGTCTTGATACCCATGTAGATTTCCTACTTCTAGATATGGTGGACTTCGATGTCATTCTGGGGATGGATTGGTTATCCCCTTATCATGCTATATTGGATTGCCATGCCAAGACTGTGACCTTAGAATTTCCTTGGTTGCCTCATTTGGAGTGGAAGGGAACTCTTGGTCATTCTACCAGTAGGGTTATATCATATATGAAGGCTAGTTGTATGGTCGATAAGGGATGTTTGGCCTATTTGGCGTATGTTCGTGATTCTAGTGCTGAGGTTCCTTCTATGGATTCTGTGCCCGTGGTTCATGAGTTTCTAGAGGAATTTCCTTCAGATTTGTCGGGGTTGCCACCCAACAGGGACATTGGCTTTTGTATTGATTTGGCTTTGGGCACTCAGCCCATTTCGATTCCGCCATATTACATGGTTCTGCCAGAGTTGAAAGAATCAAAAGTGCAGGACTTGTTGGATAAAGGCTTTATTAGATCGAGTATCTCACCGGTGTTGTTCGTTAAGAAGGATGGGTCGATGAGGATGTGTATAGATTATCGGTAGTTGAACAAAGTCACCATCAAGAATAAATATCCATTACCGAGGATTGATGATTTATTTGATCAGCTTAAGGGTGCCAAGGTATTTTTGAAGATCGATTTGAGATCTGGCTACCATCAATTGAGGATTAGGGCATCCGATGACCTTAAGACAACTTTTCGCAGTCGGTACAGGCATTATGAATTCTTAGTAATGTCATTCAGGATGACAAATGCCCTAGAAGCTTTCATGGATATGATGAATCGAGCGTTCAAGCCTTATTTGGATTCCTTCGTGATTGTTTTCATTGATGATATTTTGATTTATTCCCTTAGCCGAGAGGAGCACGAGCAGCATCTCTGAGTCGTTCTTCAAACTCTGAGGGATAGCCAGTTGTATGCTAAGTTTTTGAAGTGTGAGTTTTGGTTGAGTTCGGTTGAATTTTTTGGTCATGTTGTATCAGCAGAGGGGTATTCAGGTAGATTCGAAGAAGATAGAGGCAGTCAAGGTCTGGCCTAGACCTGCATCAACTATAGATATCCAGAGCTTCTTAGGTTTGGCAGGCTATTACTGTCAGTTTGTGGAGGGGTTTTCATCTATTGCAACCCCGACGACCAGATTGACCCAGAAGGGTGCCTAGTTTAGGTGGTCAGACGAGTGTGAGGCGAGCTTTCAGAAGCTCAAGGCAGCTTTGACTACGGTGCTAGTGTTGGTATTGCCTACAAGTTAAGGGCCATATACAGTATATTGTGATTCATCTCGTATTGTACATGGTGCAACATTGATGCATAATGGCAAGGTTATTGCATACGCTTCGCGTCAGTTGAAGATCCATGAGAAGAATTATCTAGTTCATGATTTGGAGTTAGCAGACATTGTTCACGCGCTGAGGAGTTGGAGGCATTATTTATATGGCATGTCATGTGAGGTGTTCAGGGATCACAAGAGTTTGCAATACTTATTCAAACAGAAGGATCTATATTTGAGGCAGAGGAGGTGGTTGGAGCTGTTAAAAGACTATGATATCACCATCTTGTATCATCCGGGAAAGGCCAATGTTGTTGTTGATGCATTGAGTAGGAAGTCAGCCAGTATGGGAAGCCTTTCATATATTCCAATTGGGGAGAGACCGCTTACTTTGGTTGTTCAGGCTTTAGCCAATCAGTTGGTGAGGTTGGACGTTTTTGAGCCCAGTCGTGTTCTACCGTGCACAGTCGCTCGTTCTTAATTATTTGAGCATATCAGATATCGGCAGTATGATGATCCTTATTTGCTTGTCCTTAGGGACACAGTGCGGCATAGAGATGCCAAGCAGGTCACAATTGGAGATGATGGAGTTTTGAGGATGCGGGGTCGTATTTGTGTGCCTAATATGGATGGACTTCGTGAGTTAATTCTAGAGGAGGCCCATAGTTCTCGGTATTCCATTAATTCAGGATCCGATAAGATGTACCAGGATTTATGACAACATTATAGGTGTAGGAGGATGAAGAAGGATATTGTTGCGTATGTGTTCGGTGTTTGAACTGTCAGCAGGTAAAGTACGAGCATCAGACACCTGGTGGTTTGTTTCAGAGGATTGAGCTTCCTGAGTGGAAGTGGGAGCGTATCACTATGGACTTCATTGTTGGACTTCCACGGACTTAGAGGAAGTTCAATGCAGTATAGGTTATTGTGGATAGGCTGAACAAGTCAGCGCATTTCATTCCTGTGGCAGTCTCCTATTTTTTCGAGCTGTTGGCAGAGATTTATGTTCGGGAGATTGTTTGTATATATGGTCTACCCGTGTCTATCATTTATGATCGGGGTACACAGTTTAACTTGCATTTCTGGTGGACAGTACATCGTGAGTTGGGTACACGGGTCGAATTGAGCACATCATTTCATCCTCAGATGGACGGACAGTCCGAGCGTACTATTTAGATTTTGGAGGATATGCTCCGAGCATGTGTTATTGACTTTGGAGGTTCTTGGGATCAGTTCTTGCCATTAGCAGAGTTTGCCTACAACAACGACTACCAGTCGAGCATTTAGATGGCTCCCTATGGGGAATTATATGGTAGGCGGTGTCGGTCGCCGGTTGGGTGGTTTGATCCGGGAGAGGCTCAATTGTTGGGTACAAATTTAGTTCAGGATACCTTGGACAAGGTTAAGATCATTCAGTATAGGCTTCGTACAACTCAGTCCAGGCAAAAGAGTTATGCCAACCGTAAGGTTCGTGATATGGCATTTATGGTCAGAGAGTGGGTATAGCTTAGAGTGTCGCCCATGAAGGGCGTGATGATATTTGGGAAGAAGGGCAAGCTAAGCCCTAGGTTCATTGGCCCTTTTGAGATTTTTGATCAAGTGGAAGAGGTGGCTTACAGACTTGCATTGTGCCGAGTTTATCGGCTGTGCACCCAGTTTTTTATGTGTCCATGCTTCGAAAGAATCACGGCGATCCATCCCACGTGTTAGACTTCAGCACTGTCCAGTTGGACAAGGATTTGACCTATGAGGAGGAGCCGGTGGCCATTCTAGACCGGCAGGTTCGTCAGTTGTGATCCTAGAGTTACCCTTCTGTTCGTGATAAGTAGAGGGGTCAGCCTGCCAAGGTAGCTACTTAGGAGTCTGAGTCTGATATACGGAGCTGATATCCCCATCTATTCCTCGACTCAGGTACTTCTTTTCTACGTTAGTTCGAGGACGAGCGATTGTTTTAGAGGTGGAGAATGTGATGATGCAAAATGTCATCCCTCGTTTTGAGAGTAAATTCTGTGTTCTGAGGACTTAAAAACCTCTTTCTATCTCACCTCGATTTGCATGCGCGATCCGGGCGTATAGTTGGAAATCTTTTATGTGAAAATTTAATGAAAATATTAATTGTGCCTTTAAAATTTAATTTAAGTTGACTTCGATCAACATTTTGGATAAACGGATCCGGACCCGTGATTTGATGGTCCCAGAGAGTCCGTAGAAAAATATGGGACTTGGGCGTATGCCCGGAATCAGATTCCGAGCTCCCAAGCCCGAGAAATGAATTTTTGAAGAAATTTGTTTAACTAAAATTTTAAGAGTTTTTGGAAATTTTAATGTATTTGAAATTAATGCTATGGGGCCCATATTTTGGTTTTGGATCCCGGTACAGGTCTTATATGACATTTAGGTTGAGCCTGTAAAATTTGGTAAGAAACAGACTTGATATGACGGGAATCGGACCCTCAGTTGTTAAAAATTGAATTTAAGAGTTCTTGAGAATTCTTTGATTTTGATGCTAAATTCGTTGTTAAAGATGTTAATTTGGCAATTTGATAGCATGAGTAATTACATATGATGTTTTTGAGTTAGTATGCATGTTTGGTTTAGGGCCCCGAGGGCTTGAGTGAGTTTCGGATGGGTTTCAGGATGTTTTGCACTTGGGAAATGTTGCAGATTTATTGCTTCTGGTGCACAGACCTTTTGTGCATCGCGATCACATAGTAACTCTCGTGATCGCGAAAGGGAACTGGGCTGGAGGTGAAATTTGTTCTACGCGAACGTGAAGAGAGGAACGCAAATGCGGAGCATTGGGGGGCTGTTCTACGCGAACGCGACACATTTCCCGCGAACGTGTATAGTAAATTGGAGGTGGTCTGGGATGTTGTCGTTCTTCAACACGAATGCGTACGTAGGTTCGCGAACGCGAAGGTCAGGGTGTTCAACCCTTCGCTAACGCATAGGAGAACTCGCAATCGCATAATTCCACTTCTGGAAGCTCTTCGCGATCGCGACAGTGTTCTCGCGAATGCGATGAACACTGTCGCCCAGCACTTAAAAACAATAGCTAAGACGGGATTTAGCCCATATTTTCATATTTTGAAACTAGAGAGCATTGAGGCGATTTTCAAGGAACAAGTTCTTCCCCAAAGCATTAGTATATGATTCTAAACCTTTTTCTTTCGATTTCTCATTGCATTTCATCAATCTTCATCCAAAAATCTAGGATTTTTATGGTAGAAATTGGGAATTTGGTAGAGTTAGGGATTTTTGTATAATTGGAATTCAGACCTCATTTTGGGGTCGGATTTCGAAACTAATTGCATATTTGGGCTCGTGAGTGAATGGGTGATCGGGTTTTGGTCAGAACCTCAAGTTTTGACCAAGCGGCCCGTCGATTTTTGACTTTTTGGGAAAAATTATAGAAAACCTATAATTAAGCATTGGGTATGAATTCTTTAGCATTTATTGATGTTGTTAAGTTAATATTGACTAGATACAATTGAATTGGGAGTGGAATCAAATGGAAAAGCGGTGTTTGAGGCTTGAGTTTGGCCGTAAAAGTTCGAGGTAAGTGTTTGGTCTAACCTTAGCTTGAGGGAATAGGTATTGTGCCTTATTTGCTATGTGCTAGTGTAGTGTACGACGTATAGGTGTAGTGATGAGCATCTATACGTTGGTGTCAAGCATGTCCGTTAGTCCTAAATTGTGATCATTATGTTTCTTAATAAGTACTACAAATTCCTACATTGTTGATTATCCATGTTGAGCAAGACTTATGATTATCTTCTTGGTATTTGTTTATTGTTGAGAATTGGCTCAAGTTGAGGTTCATTTGTGAAGTTAATTGTTGGTACAAATATGGTTATAGCTGATTCCCTTGTCGGGACGTATTTAATTCTTGTTGTTGATTCCCTCGCTGGGAAGTATTTATTCTTATTGTTGATTCCCTTGCCGGGATATTGTGGTTGCTATTATTGGGCGAGGAAAGAGAGATAAAGTGTGAAGGGTGATGCCGTGCACATTCATACCTATGCATTTGGTGAGGAAAGAGTGATAAAACATGAAGGGTGATGTCGTGCACATTTCTATTGATGCTTATATGGTGCGAAAGAGAGATAAATCATGAAGGGTGATGCCATACATATTTTTACTATTTACATGGTGAGGAAGAGAGATAAAGCATGAAGGGTGATGCCGTGTACATTTTCATTATTGATTGCATTGGTGAGGATTGAAAGTAAAAGCACGAAGGGTGATGTCGTGCACTTATTGCCTGTTTGTTATGATTTCTCGTTGTTATCGGTTCAGGTGTCTACTTGTTTACTTCTGTTATTACTGCAATTCTTTATGTTGGTATTTCCCCCATAGCATGTTACCCCTCCCCGTTACTTTTTAATTGCTTCCATTACTGTTATTTTGTTAGATACTGTTTAACTGCAGGTTATTTTGTTTGTTGTGTCCTAGCCTTATCACTACTTCGCCGAGGTTAGGCTCGACATACTCAGTACATGGGATCAATTATACTGATGCTACACTCTACACTTTTTTGTGCAAATCCCAGTACTGGAGCATAAGGACCTTAGCTAGGGTTTGCTGCCTTCAGTCCATCGGAGACCCGAGGTAGTCCTGCAGGCGTCCGCAGGCCTTGGCATCCCCTCCTTATCTAGTTTTCATCTTTCTTTACTATTTACGATACATACATGTATTTTCTTGTTCAAACTTTATTTTTAGTTTTTCTTAGATAGTCCGTGAGATTGTGACACCAGTTCTGGGTAGTATATGTTATGGATTCGTATTGGCTAAATTGTTAAATTTTCATTCTTTCGCTCTATTAATGTCCGCTGTCTATGAATGCTATATTTTAATTGTTAATGGATTAAAAATAAAAAGGGTAAAATAAGTGGCATGCCTAGGTTTCACTAGTAGGCACCATCACGACTCCCGAAGGTAAAAAGTTCGGGTCGTGACACATGGTAGCCAAACAACAAATTAAATCATAAGAAAAAACCATAAAATTACTAAGTTTGGTAGAAGAAAGATGAAACCCTGCCTCCACGGTGGCTCTGTGCTCTCCCTTGGTCAAAAGTTCCTCTAAAAAATGCCCCCTCCCCCCCAAAATAGGTCTAAGTTGGATATTATATGAGTTGGGGACGTCTTGGGATCGAAATAACCGAGTCTCGATCGAAATAGGACATGTTCACATTTTGAACGTCTAGGGAAGCGTGGGGCGCTGGTCCTGGCACTCAACTTTTTAGCATTCTGTTTTGAGCGCCACAAGTAGTGCCCCATACTGCATGTGGCCCTTAAATGTGCACTTTTGTCTTTTTTTCTCATTTTCGCTCCAATTCACGCGCTTTCGTCCCAAATCGTATCCGAATAATTCTTACACATAGAAATTTCATAAATTAGCACAAATTATTATATTATACATCTGAAATATACTAGACATGAGCACAATATAAGTCAATATACATCAAAATCTGCATACATTAAGCCAAATATCAAGCCTCATAATTTTATTTTGTCGCACAAAAATAACAATACAACTACTGATAACATAACCTTTTGTTGATTAACATAGGAGTGTTTTTTTGCTAGTTTAAATTGCTGCATCAGCACATCCACATTTTAACATATTACTTAATCGAATGAAGACCCAACTCTAACTTGAAAAAAGGACCCGACCCGACCCTACAAAACCAAAACCCATCGCGAAATATAGAAATTTTGTGTGGTGATTATACCACATTAGTAGCGTGTTTGGCCAAACTTTAAAATTTGTTTATTTTGAAAGGTATTTTTCTCAAAAGTACAATAACAACAACAACCATCACCCAGTATAATATGGTACCGAAGGATTCTGTTGGAATACTCCAGTTTTGTAAATCATTTTCAATTTTGGTAATATTCATTATTGCCGAAGATAAGTTCAATTTTCAATTTTCTCAGAAGTATTTCTCGACAGAATATTTTTGGTAAAAAGTAGTCTGTATTTGGCTAATTAATTTAAGGCCAAATACATAGACAAACCCCTAAATTTGTCTTAAATATTCCATATAGCCAACTAAACTAAGCATATGCACATTTGAACACTTGATCTCCACTCTTACTGTTTCACTTAGACACCTCTCCGTCAAACAATCTATCTAGTCTATCAGTCTATCTATATAGAATAGGAGAAGCAAAAGCATTACATTAAGACAAGTGTCTTAATCACAAAAAGCCAAGTGGCATCGCTAAGATAAAATAAACTACTTCTCTAACTATTTTTTTTTTAAAATTTTAAATTTTGAATGAATTGATTACACTACTTGAATTAATAAATATAAATATCTTATAATTATCTATAAAATCAAAAATACAAAAAAAAAATTCCACTCATTCAAACTAGGGAGTAGTTTCAAGATGGAGTTTTAAAATTATTTTACAGTAAAGAAAATAACACAAAATAAAAAACTATCAATTCAAATATATCTATATAGAATAGGAGAAGAAAAATCACTATATTAAGACTATTGTCTTAATCACAAAAAGCCAAGTGGCATCGTTAAGACAAAATAAATTACTTTTCTAACTATTGTTTTTGAATTTAAAATTTTGAATTAATTGATTACACTACATGAATTAATAAATATAGATATCTTATAATTATCTATAAAAAAGAAAATACAAAAAAATAATTTACTCATTTAAATTGGGGAGTGATTTCAAGTTGAAAGTTTAAAATTATTTTACAGCAAAAAAATAACAAAAAATAAAAAACTATCAATTCAAATTGGAGAGTAACTTCTTCCTAATATAGTAATAGTAGTGAGAGTGTGTGTGTGTGTGTGTATATATATATATACATACATACATACATACATACATAATTAGGATTGTCACGACCCAAAATTCGCTAGTCGTGATATCACCTAACCAACCAGCTTGGTAAGCCAGTTAATACTCTCCAATCTCAATAATGTTAATCAATCCATTAAATAAAATATATTATCTTGACCTATTAAACTACTGTTCACAGTGCTGTGAAAAAAATGCAACAGCTTTATTTTTCATGCCTAAATCGATCCGTTAACCTTCCAAAATACACCCGAGGCCCCCGGGACCTCAACTAAAAGCACCAACATGTCTTAAAACATTATCCAAACTTGCTCCAATCGTCAAAATACCTCAATTAACGCCAAAATCATCTCTTTTAAAACTTCTAAAACACGCATTCGATCAAAAACCCGACCAAACCACGTCCGAATGACCTGAAATTTTGCACACACATCCCAAATTACCTAATGAAGCTACAGTAACTCTCGGAATTTCATTCCAACTCCCGGATCAAAATCTCACCTATCAACCGGAAATTGCCAAAATACTAACTTCGCCAATTCAAGCCTAATTCTACACCGGACCTCCAAAACCACTTCCGATCACACTCCTAAGTCATAAATCACCTCCCGGATCTAAACGAACCATCGGAATTCACATCCGATCCCTCTAACACATAAGTCAACTCCCGGTTGATTTTTCCAAACTAAGCCTTCCTTAAAAAGACTAAGTGTCTCATTTCTTATCAAAATCACTCCAAATCAACTTGACTACATATGACACGGATAACAAAGCATGTAGAAATAGAAAATGGGAAAAATGGGGACGACGGGTCGGATCGTCATATCCTCCCCAACTTAAACAAACGTTCATCCTCGAACGTGCCTAGAGTTGTCCCCAAAAGCCAAACAATCGCTTAGTAACCTCGCCATGCATATAACCGGGGGTGATCCCATATCACCCTATCTCATATAGGTCCGACAACATATTGTAACTGAAATTTTGCAATCCAATCTAGCCCACACGCCATAGGACCACGTTTCCACTTTTGAAATTTTTCATATAATCAGAATCCCACATTTATACTGTGAATAAGACCGAACAAGCTGTAATAACCCACACCTGCAATCTCAGGTGCTATTACATGATAGACCACATAATTCAAATGTTTGTAGTGATAACTCCTAATCACAACAGCTACACACAATACTGAATACCGATAGAAAAACTCTTATCAACTAAAGTCTCATCTCACACTTTCATATGCTGTTAATGATGACTAAATCACGCGGTAAGCCATAACCATTTCCCATATCAACCATTCATGAAGTCATTTCTCCTTTGGCAAATGCTACATCAAATTTCTGAGTCGAAGCTCGATATTATCCTTCCAACATACCGAAATCGAATCCGTTTGTATTCATTGATGATCCCTCTAATCTCTTCTAATCCAACACACACTCTGGTGACATGACACATCAATACAGGCCTAAGCCACAACTCGCACAGTACGCACGCCAATAAACAACAGTACGAGTATACTAAATTCATGAAAATGACTCAAGTGAAAGAGGTGTACCACAAGCTCCTGAGAACCCATCTCACATCATAGAAACAGAACACCCGAATCTAACCGCGAGGTATTCAGACACTAGTTCACCTGAGACATCCTAAGTCACCATGCTCAAAACCATCAACCAAGCGCAATTTGATGTCTAGTACCACAAGCGAATCATCATGCCCACAGAGAAGTACATAATACAATGTCATACCAGTAAACCTCACTATTGCACCATCCAGTTACCCCAAAAAGGTAAAACACCTCAAAGAAGAGAACCGCTTTGCAAGTTTCACAAGTACCACCCGAGCGATATGCTATGAGATCGTCAATCATAGTGGAACCAAGATACATGAATAGAATAATAATAACCGGCTCTTCTATAGCTCACATTGACATCAACTTCAGTCATAGACCTCCAGTCCAAGCATATTATATAGAAGCAATCCAACAAGTACACATGTATATGCTAACTGAAACAAGATTCTCATGCTCCTGGACTGGCATAAATAACACTCTATATCATAGGCATGAGCAAACTGCGATGTCATAACTCAAATCAACAAGTTAACACATAATTAGTAATTACCAAGTCTGTGCTGGAATTTAGCATCTTGAAAAAGTATAGTCCAGATAGTTCTTAATAGAGTTACAAATATGAGAAATATTATACCTTTAAGCTCAATATCCCACTCTAGGCATATCATAGCCTACCTATCTTCCGAGCATGAATATTGGCTCGGTGCTTGCACACAGGTTCAAACCTCACATATATTTGCGCTCACATCGTATAGTTATCACCATCAATTAGCCCGACTAGTGCGTCTAATGAGTTAGATAAAATATTCTCCTCAATATGCCACAATCCCGAAATAGTATATTTTTTAGAATTCCCCGTCTCCAAATTCATAGATCACATAAATCACCGTAACTGATCACAACCTCAACACCCAAATGGCTGACACATCCCTCAAGTACGATCATCCCAAGATAATTATTTTCAAAAGTTTTCTACAATACATAACAAGATCGAAATATTGGTAGTCGATCAACCAAGTCAGCGTTGAAAAGCCAATAGACATCCTGTTAATCAAAATGTAATATGCACCCTTCTCAGGCCTTGTCGAGCAGTTATAACATCCAATCTAAATATCTAAAACTGACTATTCTATCCAGAATTCATGACCTTTTCTTCAAGAATGAACTTCCACTTCGTACATGAAAATATTAAACATGCACAGCATGCCACGTCTATTATGCCATCATTTTGCAAACGCAAGAATATCATTAGAATTTTTGAACTATAGGAAAATTACATTCCGCCAGTTAGAAATCTTCTATTTGGTCCCATTTAGGAGGAGTTCATAATATACAATATGTTCCGTGCCCCGATAGAAGATATCCGGCTCGAACTATGGTAAAAACCATCAAGAAAACTTTCAAATCCATTCGCACATAACCAAGTTATCAATACGAGGCAAAGGATACTTGTTCTTCATTGTTCATTGTGCCATCCTCCTTCTTCACAAATAAGATTGGTGCAACCCAAGGTGACACACTAGGCCGAATGAACCCCTTTTCTAGGAGTTCCTGAAGCTGCTCTTTCAATTCTTTCCACTCCGCTGGTGCCATACGGTATGGTGGAATAGAAATAGGCTGAGTGCCCAGCACCAAGTCAATACCGAAATCAATATTCCTATCCGGTGTCATGCCCGGCAGGTCTGCAAGAAATACATCGGGAAAAATCCCTCACAATTGGAACAGAATCAATACTAAGAGTCTCAGCTCCAACATCTCGCACAAAAGCTATATATGATAGACAACCCTTCCAAACCATACGATGGGCTTTCAAGAAAGAAATTATCTGCTAGGAACATAATCAGTCATACCACGCCACTCAATCCGCGGTACACCCGGCATAGCCAAAGTAACTGTCTTAGCATGACAGTCTAGAATAGTATAACATTGAGATAACCAATCCATGCCCAACATAACATCAAATTCCACCATGCTCAATAGCAATAGATCAACTCGGGTCTCCAGACCCTCAATAATCACAACACATGACCGGTACTCAAGGTCGACAACAATAGTATCGCCTACCAGGGTAGATACATGAACAGGTAAAGAAATAAACTCTCGGGGTGTACCCAAATAATGAGCAAAATATGAGGACACATAAGAAGAGGTGGAACCGGGATCAAATAATACAGAGGCATCTCTGCGGCAGACTGGAACAATACCTGTAATGATAGCATCTGAAGTAATAGCATATGTTCTACCTGGAATAGCATAAAAATGAGCATGGCCACCGTCTGGTCGACCTTAATCTCCGTAATCCATAACTAACTCACCAACACGCCTCAAACCGAAACCAATATAGCACCTAACCGTGCAATCAATTTAATTAATAGCAAACTCCCCAATTTGGCTCAAAGCCATAGATCAAAACACACTCAATAAATCATAACGTATATACTCTATTGTTGCCGTAATACCATAGTGAGATTGAACTCGCTCCTTCATAAGCTTGTGGAAACACAAATAATCTGGAATTTTCACTCTTCTGCAATTCTTGCATTCACTCACACAACAGTTAAGCCCACTCTCTAGGCGGCCCAATTTAGATTTCAACGCATATTCTTCACTTGTAAATGAGATCTTCTAATAGACAACATAAGGGTCACACCACCTTAGAATACTCCGCAGGAGATAACCCACCTGCTTTGCCTCCAATTAACATTTTGTATACCTTCCACTATCATACACATTACTGATAAGTTGGCATTTTACCAACTTATCTTGCCTTTAAACCTATACTTTTGCTATGTTTGAGTGATAAAATCCTGCAATTAATGTCAATTACTTCTATTTTACAGGGTGAATGTGATTTAGAAGTAATGGTGAAGAAACCAAGTGAAAACAAGACAAAAAGGAGCTAAAATGGACAAAATAATCTGCCCAGTGAAATGCTCTTCGCGAACGCGAAAAAGAGCACGCGAACACGATGAACCAGTAGCCAAACCTACGCGAACGCGTAGGACAAAATGCGAACGCGAAGCTGTATCGAGTCATACTACGCGAACGCGTAGGATACACGCGAACGCGATGTAGGGCACCAGAAACCTTCGCGAACGCGATGAAGAAATCAGGCGTGAAAACTGGGCAGTTCTGGAATTTCACATTGTTTACCCCAAATCCATTAATACGCAATTCAGCTCATTTGTAAGACATCTTTTGGCTTATTTTCGGTTCATAGAACTATATAGAACATTTTTGGAAGCTAGGGTTTTGCACACACAGTTGGGTCTTGAAGATTGAAGCTTGTGGTTAAGATTTTCTTACCCATTTATGTTTATTTCTTCATTTCCTTGCTTTGTATTGAATATTTAAGTGTATAGTATTTATTTCCAACACTTGAACCTTGTTTATGAAAATATTCATATTTAAAGTGTGCATT
>MU785096.1:170393-224508 GCA_026770625.1 Nicotiana glauca | reverse complement strand
GGGATTCGACCCCGACTCATAGTTGGGTAAATTATATTGCTGCGACCGTGTCTATTGCTTTTTAGTAGTGGATTTGGATGACACCAATTACACAGTCACTTAATCTTCCTGAGTCGAAACTTATACCGTAACATGAAATTTACTTCACTCCAAATAGGAGGCATGAAAAGATTCTTCACACACCCATAACTCGGGGCTACACATCCAATCACAATGAAAATCAAACACTTAATAGTTCATCTATCATCCTGCAGCCCTTCCTCGTCACTTCCAAGTCATATAGATACATCTCGCAGTATTTACATACTCATTGCTTAGCTATCCAACCATTATTTCCACTAATAGGGACAAGACCATACATATAAGTTCAAAATACTTGCTCGCACCATCAGCACCTAAGTGCTCAAACTATATGCAAAGATCCGGCCTCAAGTCCTGCAGACTGGCCTAACATCAAATTCACAGAGATCACGTCTCGCCCTTCGATCGGGAAATTACAAGCCATCAAGGCACATCTAATACTGAGCGCTCCTTCGCGCGTACGATCACGTGGAAGGAAATGTAAGAGTTACTTTTCAAGCTGAATCAAGGACGCACGATAAGAATTTCAAGAATATGAAGTTTTTTCTAAAGGTTCTGCAGCCTCTCGAGGATAAATACAGACGTCTCCGTACCGATTCGCAAGACTCTACTAAACCTGCTCATGACTCGTGAGGCCTAGTAACCTAGGCTCCGATACCAACTTGTCTTGACCAAAAACCCAAACCCGGTCATGATGGCGCCTCTCGTGAAGACAAGGCTAGCCGATGCTTACTCAAATTCAGTTCTAACAGTTTAATAAATCAATAAGTCATTTATAAGGATGAATAATCCAATCCTTTAGGTAGTCAACGATACAATTCTATAAACATGCGGAATAACAACCCAACTCAGCCCAACATCGGGGTGTCACTAGTCATGAGCATCTATTAGAGTATATATACAACTACAAGGTCTGAAATATACAAAATAGGACTGATGAACAAAAGGGGAGAAAGCACTGCTAAAAAAACCAGGGTTTAGCGACGGACAAAATCTGTAGCTAAACAGAAAAATCTATCGCTAATCTCATTTAGCGACGGATTATCAAAAGATTCTGCTAGGAACGAGCATTTTAGCGACAGATTAGCGATGACGTTTGTAGCTAATTCCAGTTTTTTTAAATGAAGGCGGTGCTGCGAATGCTGACAACCACCTTGCTAAAACTTCAAAAACCTTGCCTCCAATCACTAAAACCCGTTGCCGGGTGTATAAATACCTGCATCTGCACACAAGGTGCAGGGAGTAAAGTGAGTACTCCAACTCAGTGAGTAATAAGGGTAAATAACAATTGAGCCGAAGAAATCACGTAAAGCAAGCCATCATGCTATATAGGAGCAGTGTAACCCTTTGAGAAAAACTGTGAAACTGTGAAATCTTTAGAAATATCTTGGCTCAGTTTAAAACCTCTTTTGAAAATGTCTTTTTCCAACAGTTAAGCAAATGAATGCAAAACAAGTAGTGCAAACAACCACAGAAGTCAGCCCCTCGGGCACAACGCTCCGTTAACAGATAACGCCAGGATATCAGGTAATTATTGCAAGAAGTAGCATAAAAGCCAATGAAATAAAAGTGCAGAAATATTATGACAGATAATACAGATAAGAACAAATGCATGAGTGCAATGCAATGCATATAAAGGTACACTCTAGTACCCACTGCGGCGTGCAGCCTGAGCCATCCATTTATTTATCGTCGACGACGCTCACTAATGGTGTGTACAGACCCTGGAGGGGCTCCTACAGCCCAAGCACAATATCAAGCCATCTCGTGGAATCAACCAGTCTCTCGACCTCAATATCAATATAATCAAACAGGCTCTCGGTCTCAATATTAAAATAACAAGTAGAAATCTGCCCCTCGGGCTCAGTATCAAAATGACAAGTAGAAATCTGCCCCTCGGGCTCAATATCAGCCCCTCGGGCTCACTCTCAGAACAATATCATATATTAATTGCTGCGGCACGCAGCCCGATCCATATATCCTCACAATACAGGCCCTCGGCCTTACTCAATCAACATAATCACATAAGCCACTCGGGCAACAATAAAACATGATGCTCAGCCCAAAAATATTTTTACTAATATCATTTCGAGTGTTTAAGGCATTATATCTTGGCTAAGTTTTTAAAACAGTGGAAAATACATGACTGAGTTCAAATATATAATTAAATCAGTGAGGAATTATCGACAACAATCCCCGAAGGGTTCAAATAATTGGCACGAAGCCCAAATATGGCAATCAGCCCAAATTATGATGATAACAAGTAGTTTCAGTCTAATACGCAGTAATTTCATCAATCGGGATGGACCAAGTCACAATCCCCAATAGTGCTCTACCCCACGCTCGCTATCCGGCGTGCAAGTCACCTCAATACAGCACTATGGTGTGCAAATTCGGGGTTTCAAACCCTCAGGATGTCATTTACAAACATTACTCACCTCGAACCGACTATTTCTTTAACTCGTGACAACTTTGCCCCTCGAATTGGCCTCCACGTGCGTCGAATCTATCCAAAATCAGAACGAATACATCATAATATGTTATGGCAACAAAGCCCAATCCAAATAATCGAAAAATACCAAAATTCTCGAAATTAGCGAAAACCCGAGCCCCGGGCCCACGTCTCGAAAAATTAAAAAAATAACATCATCAGATTCCTCATCTCTCCACGAGTCTAACCATACCAAAATTATCCAATTCCCATCACATTTCAATCCTCAAATCCATGATTCTATCCAAGAGGGTTTTCTAACCTTTTCTATCAAAATTTACGAATTAAATGCCAAAACTAGTAATATATTCAAGTAATATAACCAAAATTGAGTTAAGAACACTTACTCCATTGTTTTCTCCAAAAATCTCCCGAAGAATCGCCTTATTTGAGCTCCAAATCGGTAAAAATGAAAAATGGGTTCGTCCCATTTTCAGAACTTGAAAAAAAATCTGCCAGAAATTTTCATGTGCACTGTTCACCCTGTGTTACTGTTCACATGTGTTACTGTTCACGGGGTACTGTTCACGGTACTATTTACAGATACTGTTACGTGGTACTGTTCATGGGCACTGTTCAAAACTACTATTCACATTGCTGTGAAAAAAATGCAGCAGCTTTATTTTTCGTGCCTAAATCGATCCGTTAACCTTCCGAAATACACCCGAGGCCCCCGGGACCTCAACTAAAAGCACCAGCATGTCTTAAAACATTATCCAAACTCGCTCCAATCATCAAAATACCTCAATTAACGACAAAATCATCAAATTACATCAAATTCAAGCCTAAGTTCTTTTAAAACTTCTAAAACACGCATTCGTTCAAAACCCGACCAAACCACGTCCGAATGACCTGGAATTTTGCACACACATCCCAAATCACCTAACGAAACTACAACAACTCTCAGAATTCCATTCCGACTCCCTGATCAAAATCTCACCTATCAATCAGAAATCGCCAAAATACTAACTTCATCAATTCAAGCGTAATTCTACACCGGACCTCCAAAACCACTTTCGATCACACTCCTAAGTCACAAATCACCTCCCGGAGCTAACCAAACCATCGGAATTCACATCCGAGCCCTATAACACATAAGTCAACTCCCGGTTGACTTTTTCAATCTAAGCATTCCTTAAAGAGACTAAGTGTCTCATTTCTTATCAAAATCACTCCAAATCAACTCGACTACATATGAAACGGATAACGAAGCATGTAGAAACAGAAAATGGGAAGAATGGGGTGGTAACTCAAGAGATGACGGGTAATGTTAATCAATCCATTAAATAGAATATATTATTTTACACTACTTGAATTATAAATATAGATATCTTATAATTATATATAAAAATAAAATTACAAAAAAATATTCTACTCATTTAAATTGGGGAATGGTTTCAAGTTGGAAGTTTAAAATTATTTTACAGCAAAAAAATAACAAAAAATAAAAAACTATCAATTCAAATTGGAGAGTAACTTCTTCCTAATATAGTAGTTGTAGTAGTGAGTGTGTGTGTGTATATATATATATATATATATATATATACATACACACACACACACATACATACATACATAATTAGGATTGTCGCGACCCAAAATCCGCTAGTTGTGATGGCACCTAACTAACCAGCTAGGTAAGCCAGCTAATACTCTCCAATATCAATAATGTTAATCAATCCATTAAATAAAATATATTATCTTGACCTATTACATTTTTCAAGGCTGGTAATACAAATCATGAGTTTCTATGAGTACAATTTACAGACTGATATGAAAACAAATACATCTTCTATTTTAAAGGTACATAAACAGAGCTTAATGAATCTAAGGCTACCATGAACAAGAGGCAACTACAAAAGGGACGCTGGTACATCTTTCAAATCAGCTCTTATTGAACACGGCGGCATCAACATCTGAAATCTGCACGCAATGTGCATGAAGTGTAGTATGAGTACAACCGACCCCATGTACTCAATAAGTAACAAACCTAAACTTAGGTTGAAAGCAGTGACGAGCTTGTACTAAGGTCAAGGTCCACACCCATATCCAGTAATACTTCACAATAATATTCATAAGCAGCATAAGGAATAACTTAATAATAAAATGCTCAGCTCGTTCACAGTTCAGGAAAAGTAAACATCTTCTTTTCAAGTATAACAGTAAAACTCAATTCTTTTCATTGAAGTCACCAAAATATGAGTAAATCTGAAAACTGTGATTTTTCCATAAAAATTTCTTTCAAAATAGGAGATTTCATTTTTCAAATGGCATGAGGAAAGTACATCTCTATGCCTATATGTCAATTTGCATGCCAATGCAAGGCAAAATAGTGATAAAACTATATACATACTCTCAGAGTATCATTGTTTTTCTGTCCTAACAGTCACTCAATCCTCTCAGTCACTCAGTCCTCCCAGTCACTCAATTCTCACAGTCATTTATGCCTCACAATCACTCAATCCTCCCAAGTCACTCGGCACTCGCACTCGGCACTTACACTCAATAGGTATCTACGCTCACTGGGGTGTGTATAGACTCTGGAGGGGCTCCTTTAACCCAAGTGTTATAACAAGCCATCTCGTGGCATAAATCAATTAGGCCCTCGGCCTCACTCAATCATAAATCAGTAACAACATGATACGGCGTGCAGCCCGATCCCATAATCATCCTCACAATTAGGCCCTCGGCCTCGCTCAGTCATCAATCTCTCTAGTCTCTCGTGCTCAAAATGTCATGAAAATCAGTCCAAAAATGATGATATAATGTATCAATAATCACAACTGAGACTGAGATATTATATAAATACATGATTATGAATGAGTATGAAAGATCAATGAAATCAGTGAGATAACAGTAAGAAACGACCACCATGGGTCCCCAACAATATCGGCATAAAGCATAGACATGATATCTAGCATGATGTACAACTCAATTTACTTATGACATGGTGAAAACACAGATTTCAACAAAGTAGGACCACTGCACTGTGTCCTGGAAACAATAGAGTCACCATTCACAGGGTGCACGCCCACAATCCGGAACAACTTTCGAGTGCCGACCGAACTCGCTCAAAACTCACCCCGAAACTCACCTGAATCCCCCGGGGCCTCAACCAAATGTTCCAACACATCCCATAATATCATTATAATTTAGTCGAGCCTTCGAATTATTCAAAACAATATCAAAACACCAAATCCACCTCGGGTTCAAGCCTAAGGACTTAGAAACTTTCATATTTCACAAACAACACCGAAACCTTTCAAATCAAGTCTGATTGACCACAAACTTTACACACAAGTCATAAATGACATGATGAAGCTATTCCAATTTCTTGAATCAAATTTCGATCCCGATATAAAAAATTCAACCCCTCGGTCAAACATCCCAACATAAATTTTTGTTTTAGCCATTTCAAGCCTAATTCAATTACAGACTTCCACATAGTTTTTTGAGCATGCTCCTAAATTCATAATCACCATACAGAGCTATTGGAATTATCAAAAATCCATTCCGAGGTCGTTTACACATATTTCACCTTTCGGTCAATTTAATTCAACTTAAGCTTTAAATTTTTAATTTCATTCTTCCAATTGATTTCAAAATACCTAAAAACAAAATCCGATGATTCACACGTGTCATAATGCATCTAAGACATAAAATAGTTGAAAGAAGTGTAAATGTCCGAAACGACCGGTTGGATCATTACAAGGATATTATACATAATATAATATATTATATATAAAACATATTTTATTAATTATTTCAAAATATTAGTACCTATTTTATAAAAATAATAAAAGACTTATCTCTTTATACTTTTGTTGAATTTAAAATTATAATTTAGTTAAAAAATTATATTATTTAAACTTTCAGTAAAATATAAAATGAAAAAACTAATCAAACATTATAGTAGAAAAGAATGTACGAAAAGAGGTGAATAAAGATAATTTTATAATATTTATATTTTAAATTAATTAATAAACAAAATATAAGGATTATAATTTTATAAGAGTAATATTCCGTCAAATTATTCTTGCATCACATAGGTTCTGACAACAACAACAACCCAGTAAAATCTCACGAGTGGGGTCTGGGAAGGGTAGTATGTACGCAGACCTTACCCCTACCCCAAAAGAGTAGAGAGGCTGTTTCCGGAAAACCCTCGGCTCAAGATAATAAGAAAAACAAAAAAGAGGAATATTAGTTTCACCATAGAGATCGTATGAAAAATAGAAGCAAAAAAAAAAAATGCAGAAGGAAAAATACAAAATAAAAATGATGACTAGTAAATAGGTTCTGCAGCGAAAAGTGAAAATAGTAAGACATGACAATGCCCCTAGCTATTCTAGGCAAAACCCTACCAAACTAGGCCGAACAAAGTAACACAAGTCTTAGCTATCTCCTAGCCTACAACAGTAATACTCGTTCCTATCGAGTGGCATGTCGTCGGAAATACGAAGGCTCCCCATATCAACATTGGTTCTGATACTGTTTAACAAAATAAGCAGCGTGCAATTCAAATGCTGTGATGTGGCAACGAAGCCAATAGGAATAATACACATGGTTTTTAATCGCAAAAAATTATTTTAAAACGCTTTTCACCATAAAATAAAAACGAAAAAGAAACGCTTTTCACATATTGTATTATGTCGGCTTTTTAAAAATATGCGTATTTTGAAAAGTGTTTTTCTCATAACTGATTCTCAACACACGCTCCCGGCGTCTCTTCTTCTCCAGAAGGTCACCGCTGCATCCCTGAAGCACTCTAGTTTCTGTGGACGGAAGTGGAGTTTTCCTTGTAGATGCTGATGGAGCGCCGTTAGGTTGGAATACTCACTCTTCAGTCTTGACCTTCTATTTCTGATCTGCAAAGCCATGGACTTGGAATCTAATATTGGCCATCTTATCAAATTTATTGAAAAAGAAGTTATAATCGAAAGGTCGCAGCTTGATGATCATATAGTGACTCTTAAGATGGAATTAACATTTCTGTTTCAACTTGTTCGCTGTCCCGCTTCATGGATCACGGTGGATAATGAGTTGGGAGATCTTTTGGATCGTGTCCGGAGTTTGATCACAAAGGCAAGACGGGACCTTCATTTGACTTGTGATATTGGAACATCTGAACTGGAACGTGTTGCTTTTGACCTAATTAAAGAGATTTGGCTTCTCAAGCCAGACATGGTTTTAGTTCTAAGACTTCTCCCCAAGCTAGGATTTTCAACAGACATGATTGAAGTCCTGGCTCGATACATTAATTCCCTCGTCGACAATCTAGAGTTTTTGCTCAAGTTCAGGGCAGATTTTGTTGCTCCTGTGAAGGAAAAACTTCAACTTGTCAAAGGAAATCTAGTGTATCTGGGAGGTTTTGTTTCCTTCATACTAGAGAACTTTAATAATGGGCCCAACGACGTCAACGAATTCTGGGATTATGTCACAGGTGTAATAAAAGAAACAGCACGTTGTATCTCTTCACTTTGTTTGGCAAAGGATTCGGATGATTATATGGTTGGTGGCTTTTGTTTCATCCTTGTAGATCTACTACACAGCAGTAAACCTTATGTTGAAGCCCTGAAAGTTTTACCCTCAGTGCTAAACTTCAGTAGGGAATTGGATGCCTTTGCAACGGACTTTGTTAATTTCATCCTAGGAGCACCGATAACAGAGGAGCTCAATTCCCGGTCTTATCTACTGGTCTACAAATATCGTGTTCAAAAACTCCAAAAGTCGCTCAGGTTACTGCTAATATATATCTTATGCAATGAAGTTCAAAAGAAAAGCTTGATAATCTTTGATCTTGTATTCAATGAGTTTTGGTTCTTCATTAAATCATTGGACAACCGAGAAATGGATGAAGATTTGGACAAAAAAATTGATCTTGCTATATCCCATTTGGTGCAAAAGATGGAGCCTATGGCATCAAAGATCTTAAAGGGTACTATCAAGAAACAAAAGCCAGCATTGCCCTTTTCCCAGATTGATAGTTTGGGATGTATAGATTTTGTATCGCAGAATTTGCTGAGATTATTGGATCATAGGATTGATTCAATTGCTCCGGTAGCACATCAGATTAAATTTGTACTGGCTGAGATTAAAAGATTCAAACCTTTTCTCGTAAACAATGTTGACCAACAAGGAGAAGGTAATGAAGTGTTAGATGTTTGCAATCATATGACCAATTTATTTGTCAAATTTGAGTATGTTGTGGACATGTTAGTGTTTCAACCTTCTCGTCCACGGAACAATCAGTTAGACGATGTCATTGAAGAAATTAAGTTCAAATTTGAGTATGTTGAAAACTTCTTGGTTGATCTTTCTTCTACATGGAACATTGATGTAGGCTATGTAATTGCAGAAATTAAGCTTTTCAAGGACATTGTTGAATTTGCGCATATCTTCATGGAAAATAAGGATGCTCCACGTGATTGTCAAACATCAAAACCTAGCACTCCAATCATTGATGAAGCAGTTGTAGGGTTGGAGGACCAGATAGAAATATTAATGGCACGGGTAATTGATGGTGAGGCCGAGCTTAATGCCATTCCTGTCATTGGCATGCCAGGGATTGGTAAGACAACACTCACCAAAAGAATTTACAATGACAGAAGAACTTCACATCACTTTGATATTCAAGCATGGTGTTCTGTTTCTCCTAGACTTACGGCGAGTGAATTGGCCCAAGATATTTTAATTTCTATCGTTGATCTGAGCAATGACATTTACAAGTTAGAGGAGGGGAAGGAGCTAGATTATCTCGATATTTTACGCAGACAGTTACATAGAGGAAGATACCTCATCGTTGTAGATGAAGTGTGGGATTCTGATATATTTGATGAGTTGCACAGGTGTTTTCCAGATAACCATAATGGAAGCAGAATTCTTGTTACCGGCGGACGAAAATATGAGGATCCATTGTTTGATGAACCTCTTTCGGTTCGCTTGTTGACTCCGGAAGAGAGTTGGGAGCTATTACAAGTGAAGTATAATCACCTTCGCTTATGTACTCAAGAAGAATTTCGCAAACCCCCAATTCCAAATGAGAACTGTCCTGCTGAAGTTGGGAAGGAAATTGCCGTAAAATGTCAAGGGCTACCTCTGGCCATTGTTTTGATAGCTGGGTTTCTTGTCAATATAAAGGACGACAACGATTGGCTAACCATCACTGGAGAGGCATTTAGTTCAGAAACTAATCGTGATGTAGGAGATTGCAATGAAATTATAGAATTGAGCTACAAAAAAATGCCAGGTTATCTAAGACAATGTTTTCTATATTTTGCAGCATTACCAATGAGTACAGAAATTTCAGTTTCAAAACTAACATGGTTATGGGTTAGTGAAGGATTTTTACGAAGAGATGAGGTGAAGAAACCAGAGGAGGTAGCTGAAGATTACCTGAATGATCTTATCGGGAGGAGCCTTGTAATGGAGGCCAGAAGAAGTTCAAAGGGCGGGCTTAAATCATGTCAGGTTCATAATTATCTATATCATTTCTGTCGAGACAAATCTAAGGCCGAAAAGTTCTTGCCAGTGGCATCGCGGTTTGAAGATTTCTCTCTGGATATGCCACAAATTTCCCTTACCCGCACAATGATATATTCTTCTGAACCCGGTTGGCACCGCTCCTGGCCAAGTCCTCTTCCCAAAAGAGATCTATTTCGGGGCGTCGATAAGCTTGTTAGAGTGTTGGATTTGGGGTGCATCAATATTGGCAATATCTTTCCTCCACAAATAAAAAAGCTTGTGCATTTGAGATTTTTGTCACTTCAAGGTCGCATGACAGTCATTCCCTCTTGGATTTCCGAGTTCTGGAACTTAGAAACTTTCCTAGTGAAAGGAACAAAAGGTGAGGTAGCATTACCAGATACATTTTTCAGTATGAAGAGGCTGAGGCATGCACGTATAGATAACTGTACCTTCTCAGATTCCAACTTGTCCCAATTGGATTGTTTGCAGACTTTATCCACCCCATCTCTTTCTTATGACAAAGGGAACATAGTGAGAAGTTTTCCTTTCCTTCAAAAACTAAAATGCATATTTTTGGAATCTTGGGGTCATTCTGAGAACTTGGGAGAATCTTGCAATCGATTTCCAGTTTTGGATTTCTTGAATCAGCTTGAATCGCTCAATGTGATTTATCAAGGCTGGGTACTTCTGCCTTGTGAATTTAACTTCCCCTCAAACCTTAAGAAATTGACCTTATCAAAGTTTAGGCTGCCATGGGTTGAAATTTCTGTGATCGCAGCATTACCAAACCTTGAAATTTTGAAAATGCTTTCAAAAGCTTTTGAGGGAGAAGAGTGGAATGTGAGTGATGAGGAATTTCCAAAACTCAAATACTTGAAATTGGGAAATCTGAACATAACACTTTGGAATATATCAGATGATGCCTTCCCATCTCTTGAGCATATAGTGTTGCAAAATTGCAAGCAGCTCATTGAGGTTCCTTCTTGTTTTGGTGATAGTTGTTCCCTGCAAAAGATTGAGGTGATCTTGTGTGGAGACACTGTTTCTCAATCAGTCAGAAAAATTGAGGAAATTCAGTGCGAAGAGATGGCAAACAGCAATTTCAAGGTCATCATTCAGAACCCAAACAGGGACTGAAGAAAACGAATCTCGTCTTCAGTCTCCACGCTCACTTGTAAGTACACATTCTATGCTTATTTTGATGTGTTCTCTCTCTATATATATGCAAGAATACATGACCTTTTATTACTTTTAAATTCGTAAAATCCAGTTTCCCGTGGCGTTGAAATATGAACGATTTTGGCTTGAATTTGACATACTTTGAGTGAATATAAATACATAACCATTGGTTTGTATGATAGATGAGGGATATGTAACTTTTTACATAGATCCAAAATCTTTGATAAACTCACTTATTCTATTAATGTTGTAAACAAGGATAAATAGCAGAATTCTGATGTTTTTAGTCTTTTTTCTTTTGGTAGTGTGATAGCTGATTTATTTGTATGACTTGTAAAGGTTCTATACGAAATTGGTTTTTGCACAATAGGTTTTGTTTTTCCTGTTGATTCTTCTAGATCTGAGATTACAGGTTCTTGATTGGCTATTCTTGGAAGTTGCATAAACATTCAAATCCTATAAATCTTAGTTATTTTGACCTGAATTCAGTCTTTGGACTGCCTATTCTTGGAAGTTACATATTATGGCGTTCAGTGGCGGATCTACATGCTGATTTTGGGTGCTTAAGCATCCATTATTTTTGACAAGATTTAGTAAATTTGTATATGCAATTATAAAAATATTTACATAAATATTGAGTGAGCACTCATAACTAAATTCTTTTTTCTCTTCTTTCAGAATTTGTATCAGTGAGCACCCACGACTTTAAAATCTTGGATCTGCAACCCTTATACCGTTATGATTTAGTTGTCACTTGTTTAAGTCAGTGAACTCATTCCTTAATTTTATGTCTACAGATGCAAGTGTTGATTCCTATCTGCAGACTTGAGCTAGAGCCAGGGTACTTTACTGATGAGCTGCAAGTTTCCTTCAATGAGTAATGCTCGTTCCACTTCTTCTTTCTCTATTGTTATGTTTCAATTTGACAGTTATTGAAAACTCTTTGTTGTATTTATCCATGAACCTTATGTATGGTTGTAATTTTGTAATACATTGAACTGTCTTACTCTTCGGGAAAAAAAAATTGTGTTATATTTTTATATAACACGGTTATATATATTTTGCTATGATGGAAAGCATCGTCCACTTCCAATTAAGAGGTTGTGAGTTCGAGTCACCCAAGAGCAAGGCAGGAGTTCTCGGAGGGAAGAATGCCGAGGGTCTATTGGAAACAACCTCGCTATCTCAGGGTAGGGATAAGGTCTGCGTATACACTACCCTTCCCAGATCCCACTAGTCGAATTATACTGGGTTGTTGTTATTCTTGTTATATATATTTTGCTAGTCTACCATCTTGCTTATTCCGTCTGAAATGAATGACTGTGATTCTTGGGATTATTCAGTGCTATAGTTTGGATGATATGAGACAGGTACAAAAATGATGCTTAGTTTCAGGGAAAAATTTGCTGAAATTTTTGAAGACTCAGACGCCTACTATGATGTGAAATTTGGTTCTATTAGAGTTTTATATATATAGGAAAATTCGTCAGAGAAAATTGAGGACTTGAGAGTAACAAAACCCTCAAGTCGTGTTGCATTGATGTGAAATAGGTAAAGTTAAAAAGTTTCATCAGATGACACATCAGGAGAATGCAAACCCAAACCCCTGTAAAACGTAATAGTTCTTCAACAACAGCTTAGCTTAGTAGCTTAACTCTTTCTAGTAGTGTAGCGTTGTTGGATGCTTCTGATCAATAGAACATGAAAACGAGAGGAGAAAAAAACTTATAATGAGCATCTATTTGAGTCGATCATTCCCAAAATTTAATTTTTTCTTATGTAGTGAAAACGTCTTACAATCTGAAGTTTTACTCTTAAGAACAAGGACAAAGTAACAAAATACAGGGAGAGCTTGTAAGAGCTCTTTCTTCATACCAGAATGAGGAGAAAATAGAAAACAACAATGACAACATAAACTAGTAAGCCTCAATCCCAATCAAATTGGTGTTGGCTATTGCCGCTATTCTCGACATTTGAGCTAAAGTCAAACTTCTCTATAACAGTGTCGTTTGTAGACAAGGTGGGTTGCTCTAATGGTAAGCATCCTCCACTTCCAACCAAGAGCATGTGAGTACGAGTCACCCCAAGAACAAGGTGAGGAGTTCTTGGAGGGAAGGATGTCGGGTGTCTATTGGAAACAGCCTCTCTACCTAGGTAAGGTCTGCGTACACACTACCCTCCCCAGACCCCACTAGTGGGATTATACTGGGTTGTTGTTTGTTCCGAATATTTTTGAATGTTATAGCGAAGTGCTGTTGTAAAGAACATATATTATAACATAACATGAAATTTGGTTTGGAAAAAGATTGACTTTTATAGTAAAGTATTGTTATATAGTCATCTTATTTTAAAAAAATCTGAATTACACAAAAACTAACTTGTAATCATCATTTACTGATCATAACCAAACCCAAGCGTCGAATAATAATCTAGATTTATATGAGGAGCTTCTTTTGGAATTTCTTTCCATTTTCTAGTAGAAGTATTCCACAAAAATAAGAAAGTTTTGGACTGAAAATAAACAAACTAAGCCACTACATGAACCACTGCTTCTTCTATCCTTAGTCTCCCCCACCCTCCAAACTTTTTAAAAAAAAAAGGAAAAAAACAAAGAAAAAAAAATGCAATCAATGAAGTAAAATAGTCTTAATTAAATCAATTGCCAGTTCTTACTTTCCAAATGGATTTGTCTCTGAAAATGATCACTCAATTATTCCAAATTATCTGCTAAAGTCAGAAATGATGTCTTTCGTCTCGACAATATGGAACCTCTTAACAGATCTCGTTCTTTTATGAGGTCCTATGAGGATAGGTAGGCCCAAGCCTTTCCCTCCCCCTCCCTTCATAAGACTATTTTTCTTTTGTTTGTAACAACAAATTCACTTAATTATACATATAGCACTCAGAAGGTTACTCAACTAGATTTTTCAAATTTTTTGTTGTCAAATAGTATCTATTTTGACCCTCAAAATTATCAATTTTTTTAAAACTTTTTTAACATTATAACTTTTTTCTCTTTTTAATCTACATTGTGGATTTACCTATAGAATAAATATATTTTATTTATAAAATACAAAAAATAAAAAATTAGTTTTCTACTAATATAATAATAATAATAATAATAATAATAATAATAATAATATAATTGAGCATAATTTTCAAGAATATATAATGTATATTATAAAATTATATTTATTTAAATATTTATCTTATACTATGTATATGGAATATATATTTTACAACCTTCATTTTCTTTCATTCTCAATTGTTTAAATAATTTTTTGAAATTTTATTGAGAATACTAAAATTATTATTACGAATAAATTATTTTAAATATTTTTTACTATGCTCATTATATTGTTATTCCAGCATTATATGTGCTTAAATATTTTTGTTTTTTAAATTAATAAATATAATTTATTTATTCTATTGGTAAGTCCATAATATGAGTTAAAAAGGGGGAAATTATAATATTAAAATGTAAAAAAAATTAAAAAGAAGATAAATGTTTATAATTTAGAGGGTAAAATAGGTATTCGGCAATTCTAAATTTGAAAAATCTAGCTGAGTGGCCATTTAAGTAATAAACTCGGGAAACCAAGCAAGAAATATGTGAATCTTCATAGGATGGTGAATTTTTTGTGATCTTCCTTTTTGTATAAGCCTTTTAGTAAATGATCATCTTTTTATTTCACAGGCAACTGATGGACCTTTTAGACCACTGTCTAAAGATCCTTTTGATCAAAGTTAAAATCTTATGAAAAAATATAAGACTATAGTATAAAATTTTGGAAGTTATTACAAGCGTGAAACTATATATAATGTTTTGTGAGCAAACTAAAAATTATATAAGCAAATATTATACATCAGTTCAACGTTATCTAGAAAGGATAATCTTTCAAGGGCAATATTTGCATCTTTTTTAACTAGAGATAAATATAAATAGTGGTCTAAAAAGGGACATTTGTGTTAATCAACCCAATGAAAGAGGTCGCCAACAGTTGGACAAGTGCATTTGGTTTTTGGGCCTCAACAAGTTAAAATATCATGGTATAGCCAGTTTTCATACTGGTCAATGAAAAGTAGCCAGCGTTTACCAAGTCAATAAAAAATAGTTACTATTTTGCTGCAACAATTTTCTTAATTTGCGACCAATAGAATAAGATAGAGAGAAGGCACGCCCAGATACTATGTCTTAATTTTCCTTTTAAAAAATTATTACTAACATTCTATATTTACTAACTCTATAATTTTAGCATTCGCATTTTATCTTTAATGATACTTCGTTACTTCCTCTAATCCGAAATTCTTGTCACTTTTGTTAAATTTAGCTACTCCAACATATTTGTCGTAATTATAACCAAGAAAGAACTAAATTATTTTTTCTCAATTTACTCTGAAGAACTAAAAAGATAAGTATATATTGAGATCAAAGAATAAATAAGGATAATTTAATAAAATAACTCCGATTTCTTAAAGGGTATGTCCAAGGCTATAGTGACAAATAATTAATCAAACATAGTAGGATATGCTTAAATTTTTCTGTCCGCCTTAAATTAAGACATAAAAAATGAAACGGAGAGATTATAATTTATGTGCTTAGATGTTCGATGAAAGGTATTTCTATGTCTATTAAATTTGGCTCAAGCCCAAATGACCCGTCCAACCCGTTTAAGATTGGGTTAATTATTGACATGTTCATTTATTAAAGGGATTTTACATTCCTATGTCACGTAGTAAACTATATTATCCTTCATGCTTAACTTTTAATGTATTTACTTTTTATATACCTAATTACCATTTATGTACATTTTAGGGGTTCTAATAGTATTAGTTAGTCTCCTAATTTAACTCTACCGTATCTTCCCACTTCTCCCAAGTTTCTCTCTCCAAATCTCACCCCCTTACCCATGTATCAAACCACACCCCACGATTTCCTCTTCTAAAACCAGCGAAAATTTGTAACCCGGTCTCCATCATTGACAATCATTAAAAAGCTTTGAAGCTTTGAATTCGAATTTGGATTTTCAAAAGACACTGTTTGTTTTGATTGGATGTTGCAAAGAATTGAGAATTCTCTCTATGTCTCTCTCTATCTCTCAATCCCAAATTTCAGTAATATAAAGCAAAGGAAAAGAGAGCAGCAATTACACCATTGACAGCTATTAAAAAGCTTTGAAGCTTTGAATTCGAATTTGGGTTTCCGAAAATTATTATTTATTTGGATTGGGTGTTGTTGCAAATAATTGAAAATATGATTTGGAGTTTATATCTCAATTTTGAGGGTTTTTGGTGAAGATTAGACTTGGTTTTGGCTGAATTCAGATTAAAATTCGAAGAAGACATGACATGCATTATATTGCAGAATTGTAGTAAAATTGTAGAAACATTATATTCTGTTGTTTATTTAGTTTTGTTTTATTCATTTAACTTTTGTATGAAAATTAAACAATATTGTATAAAAATTATATTTAAGTTTGTGAGTACGTAATTTTTGCTCCACATGAATTACTCCTAAAGAATTCTAAAGAATTAGGTTTTCTTTTAATTATTTATTATTTTAGGAATTATTGTAGAATTTTTCTGATTATTTGCATTTTTGTAAGCATATTTAATTTTATTTAATTTATGAAAAATACAAAAATACATTGCATTTGCATTTAGGATTTAATTTTGCATTTTAGATTAATTAGTAAATTAGTTGTTTTATAAAAAATAAAAAATCACAAAAATAGCTCATTTCTGGCATTTTAACTCTTTAATTTTGAATTTTATAGTTCCTCTTTAAATTTAGAACTTAATTAATTATTGTAAATATTATGTGGAGTTCTTAATATAATTTTGTAGGTTAATTTAGTTTTTAAGAGTTAATTTAGGTTCTTATTTTAGTTTGAAAAAATAAAAGAATTTTGAAATTGAAAAGAAGTCTGATTTTTGGGCCATTTTTTTAATTGAATTTCCCCCAGGCCCAAAGACTTTTTCCCCCAGGCCCAAAGACTTTTTCCCCCTGAAACCCGTTCAGATCCGGCCCAGACCCACGCCACACCCGGTCCAAATCCTAGCTTAAACAAACGATACAGTTTTGAGTTTGTTTATTCCCAATCCATCTCAGTCGTTCGTTTATTAGCATTCAATTGCGCAAATCACTTCCCCCACATTGCTTATAACTGTCCAAATATACCTTAGAGACAACTTAGGACTCATCAGTTCACTTCATCTCCTTCCTCATTAGAGAACCCTCTAACCCTAGAGCCACCCTTGAATTTTCTGCCATTGTAGCAGGCGGCACCACCCCCAATCAACCTCATTTTAACTTCACACAATCCTCTCCACCCCATCACCTCAAATCCCTGATTCATTTCCCTCAGAAGACCAAAATCATCCGAGTTCTTTCAAGTTTTGACAAAAGATTAAGGGTCGAAAATGACCTTGCTCGTCTGTTCTTGACAAGAACATATGATTGGGGCCAATTTCGGCTCAAAATCAACACATCCGAGTCTTTCAACCCATGACCATTTGTTGTCTTCTGTAGGTACTTTCTTTCCTTTATTTTTCCGTTTCTTTTAGTCTTCTTCCCATTTTCATCTCTTTCTGTCTCCTCTTTTTCTGTTCCTTTATTTTTTATTTTACTTTTTTTTTCCAGTGTTTTGTTGCATGATTAGAATTAAGAGCAATTTAGTGGAGTGTTTTAATTCCCATGTTTACTTTTGACTTTCTTTTTCCTTTATTCTGGTTTCATTTCGAAATTGGTTGGGTTGCGACCTCTTTTTGGCTTGATTTTTTGGTGGGCTTAATGTGATTTATTGAATGTGATTTGAGTTTTGTTAAATCAAAAGCCCAAGGAAAAGGGGTCAGTCCGGTTTTGGCAAAGCTCTGATTTTATTGTTTAAGTCAATTTGACCCATCCGGTTCCAAGGGTAAGTAACAAGGGTTTTAAGGGTAGTTCAGGAAATTTAAGTGAATATCTCATAATTGAGAAGCTACTAGGAAAGGGTTTGGGACTTGCTTAAAAAACTAAATTTTGAATTAAGGAATATATAGCAAAAACAAAAATTAAAAAAAGGAGTAAAGGGCAAAAACTGAATCATTTTGTGCTTCCCTAAAGCTTCTCTATAAAAGGTTGATTACTTCACTATCAAGTCAGATTTTCAGAGACTAAAAAATACTGAAACGGCTGAGTTTTTCTTTCAAGTTCAAAGTACTGAAAATTGCTTGAATTTTGCTTGGTTTTTAGGTTCTAATTCCATTTGATAAGTCAGAATTTCTAAAAGTTTAATAGAATAGTGAATCTGGGTTTAAATGTTTGAGGCTGATCTGTTGATTATGTGTTGTTCCATTGCTGACTTACTGGTATTGTTTCCTCTTAAACTTCAAGCTCATTTTTCCTTGTTTTGATTGTTGTAACCAGGTACTTACTGAATTTCACTTGGCATAATGAAATAAAAGGATCTGCAGTTGTGGATTAAATTTGAAACCTATGGCCTTTATGATACCACATGTTCCTTTTATGTTTTTAAAACTCACTTAAATTCGTAGTAATTCAGTTTTCTCTTCCTATATTCTACTTAGTTTATTTATGTTACTAGTCTAAACTTGGTCTATAGAAGAGTTGTTTAAATTTTGCATGTTAACATATAAAGCTTTTGAAGTTGATATGTGGACCTATATGGACTGTGGGATTACTGTAATAGAAGTTCTAAGCTAAACTACATACTCTTGCTTCATATCTATTTAAAGTTTGTTGGGGTTAGTGTTTATTTTGGGGATTGGTTTGAATTTGTTAAAGTGCCATGGATAAGCCTGAAATCAGAATTTTTGTTTGGGGTTTCATATTAGCAATTGCTTTCTTTGTTTGGGAATCATGTTATTGTTATGAACTATGTTAGATTTCAAGAGATAAGGTGATTGTGTAGAAATTATTGTAGCATCAGGGTTACATCTAATTATGGAATGAAATTTAGCATCATGAATATGCCTTGTGTTTGTGTAAAATTGTAAGTTTGTCAGTAATCACTTTAATCTTCAGAGTTCCATGAAGAAATGTAGTTTGCATCAATTCATTAGCGTTGAATCACGTAACTGGGTTGCGGCGTTAGGCCCAGTTATGTGAAAAATGCCATTCTGCTTTTTACTTACGCGGTATGGGCTTCACGTGAGCCCAGTCCCTTCCTTGTGTCTGGATAAATAAATGCAACAAGAGAAATGCTGGGCCTGTTGCTGGTTTTATCCTTCTAGACAACTCAAATGCTTATTTTCAATTTCATACAAACCCACTAATTATTAAGTTAAGTTTGAACATTAGCCTAAAATAAATAAAATTCATTTAAGCCTTCCTTAATTATTTAGACTCTTAAAATTGATTGAGGTGTGCCATATTAGATAAGTGTAAAATTTATGGCCCTTAAAGCTAAATTTAGAAACCCATTTAATAGAATAATTCGAGGCGTGCCATGTCAAATAAAATCTCACAACCCATGGCCCTCAACTAATTAATTTTTAACTCTTTAGAAATCGAGGTGTGCCATTGTTAAATTTTTTATGGCCCTCGCAAACCTTGTTATTAACTTGAAAGTGCGTAGTTTCTTTTGACGTGCTATTTAAATTAATTTCCTAAACTCGGATGTGCATTTCATGTGGCCCAACTCCAATTCTAACAACGTTAGATAAAATGTGTCGTGGACCGTGGGTATATTTCATGTGACGTAGTTCAAGACATATTTTAGATAACGTTGAATCTTCCTAAAATGAATTAAAGCGACTAATGATTTAAAGGATACCATAGGCCAAAATATGTATTAAAATCAGATAATATGCCAATTATAATAGTTTAAACGACCGTTCTAGAACCACAGAACCTGAGAATGCTTAACACCTTCTTCTGGGTTAACAGAATTCCTTATTCAAAATTTCTGGTTCGCAAACTTCAAAAGGAAAGTCGAATTTCCTCGATTTGGGATAAAAAAATAAAATCGGTGACTTGGGACACTTTATACTATTCCAAGTGGCGACTCTGATAAATAAATAATCTCATTTTAAATAATATCACTTAAATTTGAAAAACTCCCTTATAAATTACCTTTCGGGTGGGTAAAAAGAAGGTGTGACAAAGTTGTATGATATTGTAATTGTATATAACTGAGTAGAAATAATGTATGAAAATTATAGATAAGTTGTATAATATATAATAATTTCAATGAAATTTGTTTTTACTATGTGTAAATCAGATACAATGGGGCATCGATGGGCCAGCAAAAAAACAGGAACAACAACAATGAGAAGGTCACACAACAAAGAGCAAACCAGGGAAATAACAGAAAAGAGGTCAACAACCCCTTCAATCTCCTACAAGAAGGTATAAAGGATGGTCAAATGGATACCACAATCTGTAAGAATGTGAGTATGGAAGAACAGTACTCTACACAAAACTGTCAAGGTACATAACAACAAGAAAGAACTACAAGGTGGGACAAAGGGCAAAAAGACAAAGAATAAGAAAAAAACAAAAAAAACATCAAACTGGTCTTAACTTGAGAAAAGCTAGAACACAAAATGCTACCAACATCAACAAAGTCGACAAAGATCTACAAGGTGAGATGACCAGTTTAGTCATCAAAGACCCAAAGGAGTGCAAAGATTTACAAAATAAAAGAAAAAAAATTCACAAAGACAATACGCATTTTAGAGGGCATTACACTACAAGGAAAAACTAGAGATATTAGTGGAACAATCAACAGAAATGGTATTGAAGGAAAGTGCACATGGATCCCTATTAAGATCCCTAAAGCAGGGCAGAAGCTGCATGAAGCTAATAGAGGGAGGATATAGATGGTGAGGGGCAAATCAAAACAAAAAGAACAAGAAGGGAAATACAACAGTAACTATGAACCAACCGACCTTGGTCCTTTTATAGAGGGAGAAAGAGATGAATATGAAGAAGTCTTCCATGACCTAGATGATATGGGGATACACTCGACATTAATCAACAAAGAAGAAGAAAGAAGAACTCAATCTGATCATGAAATCAGTGGAGTCAAGATTACCTCAGCTAACCAGGATTTGGAGCATGCTGAGAGCACACCAGTCCAACAAAACATCATCTTCTAAACAATCTGTCGCCCAAGAGCTACAAAAACCAGGGTGCAGACTTCATTCGGGAATGCCATACCATAAGAAATCAAGGAACAACAAAAAGAACCTACCCCTATAAGTTTCTAATGATAGACACACTATCATGGAATATAAGGGGGATAGGATCTATAGGATCTCTGGAGAGACTCCAAACTATCAAACAACAATTTCAAATTCCGTTGATTTGTTTACAAGAGCCACTTGTAGACAGTGGAAAAATGGATAAATACAGAAGGAAACTTAGCATGAATCAAGGTTTTTTTAATTGCTCAAAAAAATTTGGTTATCCTGGACTAATGAAGTGGAGGTTAATATAGTTCACGAAAAGGAGCAACATGTTTTGATTAGTGCAAAACTCTCAATCACCCTATTATCCACTTAACAGTTGTCTATGCCAAATGCAATGAGGAAAGTAGAAGAGAATTATGGCAGGATCTGAAAAACACTTCCAACAACATTCAAGGAGCTTGGGGTGTCATTGGAGACTTTAATGTTATCACCTCCAGTGAAGAAAGAAAAGGGGGTAGAAGCTACAGAATGGAGGAAAGCCTAAAATTCATAGAGTGCCTTGATGAATGTGGTCTTCAAGATGCAGGTTTCACAGGGTCTATATATACATGGTGTGATAACACAGATACTCCCACCACTATATGGAAGAGATTGGATAGACTTGTCTACAATAGCGTATGGTTTGATACTATATCCAATACCTCAGTTACTCACCTCTCTCGAGCATGCTCTGACCATGCCTCTCTGATTGTCAAAATGAGTAATGAGGTTACTAGCCATATCAAATATTTCAAATTCCTTAATTTTTGGACTGAACAGCAAGACTACTCCAAGGTAGTAAAGGATGCGTGGGAAGAAGATGTGTATGGGAACCCTATGTATACACTCCATCAAAAAATTAAAAATGTGTGTAAGGCCCTTAGTATGTAGTCCAGACAGGCCTTTGGGGATATCTATGAGATTCCCAAAAGATTGGAAGCAGAAATAATAACCTTGGAGGATAATTGTGTTAATGATAATTCCTCTGAGAACATATGTGCCCTCTCTAGATGTAGAGCTGAATTCACTAGATACTACAAGATCCAAGAGAGTATTCTGAGGCAAAAAGCTAGGGACAAATGGTTTGAAGAAGGCGATGCCAACACTACTTACTTTCATGGTGTGATAAAAGAAAGGATAAGAAGACTGACCATCACTAAGATAATGGATGACCAAAACCATTGGCTGGAAGGAAATGATATTATTGCGGAAGCAGCTGTAAGTCACTTTCAAGGGATGTTCACTCAGGAAGCTCTCACCAATAATTAAAATGCTCTTGACTATATAGAGAGGTGCATCACTGATGAAGACAACAACATGCTTAAGGCAATTCCTACTATATTTGAAATTAAAGAAGTTGTGTTTAATATAGACAAGGACAGTGCCCCTGGGCCAGATGGACTGAGTGGCTATTTTTATCAATCTGCCTAGGATATTATATGCAATGATTGTAATCCTTCTTTCAAGGTACTAAACTCTCAAAGTTCTTCACTCACACTTGCTTAGTAATGATTCCCAAAATAGATCACCCTAAAAAATTCTCAGATCTCAGACCCATAAGCCTTTGCAATACCATTAGTAAAATCATCTCCAAAATCCTTTATAGCAGGATTTCAAACATCCTCCCAAAGCTTATATCCAGAAATCAATCAGGCTTTATAAAAGGGCGAGTATTACTGAAAATATCCTATTGGACCAGGAAATCATAAATGATATTAAGAAGCCTGCTCGAGGTGGAAATGTGATTATTAAGCCTGATATGACTAAAGCTTACGACAGGGTCTCTTGGGAATTCCTCTGCATGGCACTTAAAAAGTTTTGCTTCTGTGAGTGATGGATTCATCTTATTCACAATTTCATATCTAACAATTGGTACTATGTTATTATAAATGGAGGAAGTCATGGTTTCTTTAAATCTACCAGGGGACTGAGACAAGGTGATCCAGTCTCACCATCTCCGTTCATCATCAGTGCTGAACTCCTTTCCAAAATGTTGAATAATCTTCATGATAGAAAATGTAACAAAGGATTCTACATGAGTGCCAATGGTCCCAAAATAAATCACCTTTCTTTTGCTGATGATACTATCCTATTTTGCAATGGTAGCAAAACCCCTTGAAATGGACTTAAAACCCCTTGAAACGTATGAGAAAATTTCAGGCCAAGTAAGGAGAAAAGTTGCTTTACCGTAGCTAGGGGTGTACAAAAAAAATCAATAAACCGCACCAAACCGGTAATCCGAGTCAAACCGGAAAAAAAAATCCGATCATGGGTTGGTTTGACTTGGTTTGGTGTTGGAAAAAATAACCCGACCATAATTGGTTTGATTTGGTTTTAACTAAAAAAAGTCAAACCGAAACCAAACCAACCCGATATTACATTTATTCAATTTTTACAAATATTTTATACATATAAATATTTATTTTTAATACAATTCATAAATATTTCTTAAACTTTTTCACAGTTTTATCTTTAAACATATTGTTTCAAGTTTGGAATTAACATTCTTGAATGGTCCAATAAATTTTATAGTTCATAAAGGTAGTAATTCAAATAAACTTCACATCAATACTAATGCTAACTAAGAAAATTCAATTCAACACTAGAAATGATAATAGTGTGGATATCTATTTTTTAGTTTTCCATTGTTTATATTGAAAATGCATAACTTAGCTTATCTTTTTCTTTAGTGCTTAGTTATGTAACTAATATACTTATAGATGTACTTATTTAAGCATGACTTATATAGTACTTTTAGATTATGTTAATATTTATTATGGCTTATTACTTAGTAATATTTTCTTTATGGATTTTAGTATTTTTGTTATTGAATATTTTAGTACAATGTTATGACGCATCTCATATTATTGTATTATTTTCTTGAAAAATACATTATATAGTTGTATCCTTGTAGGATTAGAGAAGTATGTGGAGCACAAGTTATATATTTGTGCTATGAAGACTTATCGGGGAAAAAAACCCGAAAATCCGAAAAAACCCGAAAAACCCGAGATTGAAAAACTCATTTTCGTTGGTTTGGTTTGGTTTATAGATTTAAAAATCCGACACTATTGGTTTGGTTTGGTTTATAGATTTAAAAATCCGACACTATTGGTTTGGTTTGGTAATTGAAAAATCCGAACCAACCTGGCCTATATACACCCCTAACCGTAGCTGATCGCTACTAACTCCGCACTACTAATAAGAGGGTTGCAATAGCTTTAACCCAATTTTGGATCGGGATCGATATCCACAGAGAGCTAAAATTGGAATTGAGTATCTATTTAGTTTAGGATTGTGTAAGTGTTCTTAATTACACTTCTCATCATTTTGGGGTTTTCTTTATAATTCTACTTTTAACAAACTACAAACTGTAAATTAAGTTAAGAGTTAAAGATTGCAAGTTGTATCTAATGGTTTAAAAGGCACTAGGGTAGTGACTTTCGCGTAAGTGGTCAATTGACGGGTACTTGAGTCTAAGGTATCTTTGACATATTTGGGGAGTATGATATCACTGTTGCACTAATTTACCCACTCTACACCTCTCGGTAGTTCGAGTGATTTTTCCCGAATTAGCTTTCTCAAGACCAATCGGGTATGCAAATTTGCACAAGCAACTTAGGGTTCAATTCAGGTATTACTCTCTCGAGTTTTAACCTCTTAATTGGGGCTATCAATCTCTTGAGTACGCTCCAATTCATTGTTGGACCAATTTCGGAGACTTAGGCTCTCTTTCTTAAGAAGAGCTAAAGTCAACTCAACACAAACTAGTATTTGCAACCACTAATTCAGAAATTAAACATGAAATTGACCCAAATAACAAACACCCAAAGTCAATTTAGCCTAAAATGCAATACCCATCAATTGCCCACACTAGGGTTGAGCCACAACTCTAGCTATTGGGTCTAGCTACTCATATTTAAAGAAGAAAAACAAGAAATAGAAGAAGATAAACACATATTATTTAATTGCTAAGCTAAATACAAAGATTCAAAGATGAAAAGTAAGTAAATATTCCCAAAATGGCTAAGAAAAGTCAATCCACGAGCGCAGTTGATGTATTACAATATCTGATATCCTAAAATGGAAAAAGAATCTATTTATACTAGGCTGAAAAATCTGGACAAAATTGCCCCTGCGGGGTTAGTGCAGACCGCACAAAATGGACCGCGATCCGCACTGGGCTCTTGACTTCAAAAATCTCACTCTCTGAACTTGGGCTCCGGGGACCGCATAGAATGGACTGCGGCCGCGGAGGCTTCTAGTACGGTCTATACAGAATGAACTATAGACAGCACAGGCTTCAAAACTCCATTCTGCATCTTCTCTGAACCTTGGCTCTGCGGACCGCATAGAATGGCAGTGCGGCTACATTACCTTCAGTGCAGACCGCACAAAACCTAGTGCGGTCGCACTGCCTTAATGCCCGAAATACCAACTCTCTAAATCTCCCAGTGCAGATCGCATAAAGTGTAGTGCGACTGCACTGGGCCTATTTTGCCTGAGCTTGCCTTTGTCACTTATGCAAGTTTCACTACTTTTGAGCCGATCTTTGATATTTTCTCACTTTTTGTTGATCAAACCTGCAATCAAGCACAACTTGTGAGCCTTTTCGGACTATTTTGTATGAATATTTGATCAAAGTATAAGCAAGAAGGGGTATAAAATACGTCAAAATCCCTAGTTATCAACTCCCCCAAACTTAAGCTTTTGCTTGTCCTCAAGCACACAAAATAAGACCCACCCCTTAAGAGAATGTCCAAGAAAAATTTCAGTTGTCCTAAAGTGACCTCAAGTAGCCTCAATTGGGACTAACAATTGCCCTCCATACACATGAATCATTAAAAACATTTACTCTTTTAAAACACCATAGATCAAGTGCGACACAAGAGCATCAAGAATTGACTCAACACATCAAAGAAATCTTTTCTATTACTTTGGTCATTGTGGAACCCAAACTCACATATCCTCAACTCTCCCAAAGCAATCCTCACCTTTAAGATAGTGGCACTCAAAACGAGGATAATAGGAATTCACTCATCTCTCTCAAGAAAAACCCACAAGTCCGCCTCTAGGTACCATATGCTTGCCCCTTATGTGAGTATCCACTAATGTAAGCTTTATTCAAATCAAGATCATATAGGGCTTTTGTGGAGACATTGTGAAGATTTTTGGTTCAAGGTAGGAAATGTTTTAGTCTAAGTAGGCTACATCTTCCCTTAAGCACTTCATTTGATTCATTTGGCATCCATTCACTTGACTCTTTGAGTTATTTCACTTCGTTCTAAGGGGTTAGAGAGACACATTGTCACTCTTTCTTATAAATTTCAAACCTTTTCTCCTTTTTCAACTTTCCACACCTTTCATTTTTTGCTTTTCTTTGAATCCCTTTTTATTCTTTTTCACATTGAACTTTCCTTTTGTCTTTTTGCTTTTCTTTCTTTTTCATTGCCTTTCCTTTTCTTCATTTTTGTGCCTTTTTACTACTTTGTTGAAATCCTCATCTCTTCCCCCAAACTTATACTTTTTCCATGTGCTAAGGGAAAGATCGGGTGTCAAGAGAGGGTATCTTTTAAAATGGGTATAGGTTTGTATCATGGTTCTGGAAATAAAAAGGTCTAAGGCTCAAAAGGGTTAACTAGGGATCTTGTCATTGGTAGGCTATGGAATTATTCAAACTATCATTTGGATCAAGGAGAGCATATAATCATGCCCCAAGTCAAAATTCACTTATGATTTCGCCTCACCAAACATTCAGGGGAAGTTAGACCAATGGCTCGGGACATGGACTTGCAATACGATTACTCACCACACAAGTTATGGGATTGCTAAAGACACGGATTTGGGGGCCCACAACGACCTTAGATAATATTTAAGCTCACAATGGTCCCGAAAAACCATTTGATGATTATCGGCCAACACAAGAGTCTCAAGGTCACGACTTTCACCACCCTCAACACAACAAATTGTCTTTGACCATAAGATCAAAGGAAAATGTGCTAGGCCCAAGTGAAGCTTTGTTCGAGGCACCCTTAACTACTACTATTAAAACAAAATGGACTCAAACCCTTAAGAAGGTTGTCACTCCATCCATTATTGGGAAGAGCCACCCGGTTCACATAACACTCCACCTTTGGAAACATGTGGCATTAAGAAAATCCAAGGCTTATTGCAAACTTCTGAAACAAAAAGCTACAAATCACAATAAGAAGCTAAAAACAAAAAAAATTGTGGAAAATAGAATAAATATGTACAATAGGGGAATTTAATATACATTAGATGGGATGAATATATACAATGTGATAAAACTTTATATACAGACCCAAAGTGAAATAAAAATGCGATAAATGTAACGAAATATCAGAATTATATACAGAACAAAGATAAAAAGGTGAAGAAATCATAAAAATGTATCAAATATATATACAATCATCCAAATGCATAGTAGGGCCTACCGCCTCAAATGAAAGCTGTCATTGTCCCCAATGCCAACAAGTCTAAATAAAGCATCATAAGATAAACGTGAAAGGATAGAGAAGACTCCCTAAGGCACGTCTATCTGCATGGGGTCATGTGTAGTCCCTGGGTCCTCTGTGTGCTCAGGAACCTCAGACTGGTCCCATGTGGCCTGCTGCTCTGCTACTGAGACCTGGGCCTGGACCTGGACAGGCTCTGGAACTGGTACATCCTATGGCTGACTGGAGGAAGTCTCCGGTGGGTCTGCCAACTGGATGATAGCATCATCAGCTCTAGGAATCATCCTCCTCCTCTTGGGAGGCCTTTAAGACTACTTCGGCTCTGGATGAACTGCTGGGGCTGGGTCTTGGAGCAATAAATCTAAAGGCAGGTTATTTGCCTTCAGTCTATCTACATATGCTCTCAACTCATTCACAGACTCTTTGGAGGCTCATGTCTTCCTCAGCTTCTTGTGCTCCCCAGCAAGCACCTTGAGAGCCTTGCCATGTGAATCAACTGCCTTGGAGAGTGTTGCCTGAGTGTCGAGGATATTCTTCTGGTTGTCAAGTATCTCTTTGAGCGCATCCTCTATCGACTGTGGAACCTACGGAGCTGGAGGTGTCGATTGAGCCTCTACCATAGTAGTGAGTGAGGATAACTTGGATGAGACAATCTACATCCAGTTGTTTATGCTAAGAAACGCCTGGCTCAGTCGGTGAGCAGTAATAGGATGGGCCTTGGAATATGGAATCTACGGGCATGCTGATGTTGATGGACCGACAGAAGTGGCTGTGGATGTGGAAGGACCGGGAAGGACATCTGTGGAAGTGGAGGTCAGCTCAGTAGGATCCACTACCACAACTGCCTCTTCAGACTGGCCAATTAGAGTCGTAGTTGTATCCTAGAAGTTCTTACTCTTAGGGTTATCATCCCCCTGCATGCTGTACCATGAGAAAGGGGCATTCACTTTGACTTTTACCTCATGGAAGTTGGTCTAGGTTGCCCAATACCCAAAGTCTTGAAAACTGAGTAAGGCATCAAATTGATACTAGCTCCCAAGTCACATAAAGATTTGGCAAAATCCGCATCCCAATGGTGCAAGGAATGGTGAAAGCATCGGGATCCTCAAGCTTCAGGGGCATTGAATACACTATAGCACTAACTTGGTGAGTCATATTTATAGTTCCACAATCCATAGAATGCTTCTTTGTGACCAAGTCTTTCATGAACTTTGCATAGCGCGACATTTGTTTAAGAGCCTCCACCAAAGGCACATTAATGGACAAGCTCTTCATCATATCAATAAACTTTTTGTACTGATTATCATTTCTCTTCTTTGCGAACCTTTGAGGATAAGGTGGAGGTGGCCTTCGCAAAGGAGCTTTGGCTTTTGGCACAACCGGCTCTGGCATATCAATCACGTGTTCCCTAGAAGGGTTCACGGCATCTTGAGTTTCCACTTTGGCCTCATTAATGTCAATCCTCACTTCATTGTTTAGATTGTCATCAACCACATCTTTAACTACCAAAGGAGATTCACCTTCTTGCAACTCAACATCATCATCCACAACTTGCTTTGGTTTTGAGGCATTCATATCACTGCCTCTCCCACTTCTTGTCGTAACCGCCATGACATGATTGTTCCCACCCTTTGGGTTCACTACCGTATCACTTGGTAGAGCATGCTTCGGGTGAGTATTCAATGATTGAGAGATTTGGCCTAATTGCACCTCCAAGTTTCTGATAGAGGTATTGTGGGAAGCCAATTATGCATTTGAATCTGCATTCTTCTTCATTATTTGTTCGAACATCATTTCAATTCTACCCATATCATTGTTGGAAGAACTAGGACCTTGAGAAGGGAAAGGGGTGGATTGTTCAGTTGTTGGTACATTGGGGGCCTTTGAAAGCCTTGCCCTCGGTTTCCTCGGTTCCTATTGTTCCATCCACCTTGATTGTTATTGTTGCCCCAATTGTTATTATTACCATTCTAATTCCCTTAGTTGCCTTGATTATTGTTCTGATTGCCCCAGCTGTTGTTTTGATTGTTGTTCCCCCAATTACCACTGCTTTGTTGTTGATTGCCCCAATTGCCCTGGGGTTGCCACTGTTGTTGGTTGGAAGAGTTACCCCGTTGGCCTTGAAAATTGTTCACATATTGTGCCTCTTCATTTTGCTCATCATAGCCATAATTTTGAAACCCATCACAATCATCATCAAATTGTTTAGAATTCCCTTGGTTTTGTTGCCTTATTTTCCTTCTCTTGTTGACAAGCATATTAACACCCTCCATGGCATTCATTTGGCGAGGATTTTGGACTTGTTGCAACTATGCCTTTGCCAATTGGTTCATAGTAGTTGTCAACTCTGCTATAGCTTGCCCATGGTCATGTAATTCCTTATGCAAATGAATAACTGTAGGATCACCTTGAGGAACATTGGCTCTACTTTGCCATGCGGAGGACGTATCCACCATCTCATCAAGAACGGCACAAGCTTGATCATACGTCAATTTCATAAAATTTCCCCCAACAAGTTGATTCACTATGCATTGATTTGTAATATTGATTCCCCAGTAGAAAATTTGTTGCAACATATTCTCTGCCATGTCATTATTGGGGCATTCCTTCACCATCGTTCTATACCGCTCCCAATTCTCATGAAAAGGTTCCGTGGCTCTTGCTTGAAGGCCAATATCTCATCTTGAAGTGACGCCATGTGCCCGGGTGAGAAAAATTTAGCAATAAACTTATCCGCCAACTCATCCCAAGTTGTGATGGAATGGTTGGGAAGCCTCTCGAGTCGATCCAATGCTTTCCCCGAAGTGAGAATGGGAATAGTCTCAATCTAAGAGCATCATCGGACACATTCGTCTGCTTGCTCCCCCAACATGTATCCACGAACCCCTTGAGATATTTGTAGGCATTTTGATCTACAGCGCCCATGAAACCCACGCTGCTTAAGTAAGGTCAACATCACATTGGTTATCTAGAAATTGCTCGCCCAGATTCTGGGTGGGACAATAGCACTTGCATAGCCTTGGTTCGGTAGCACCCAAGGAACCTCTCTTGGAGGTGGCAGAGGAGGGTCTAGGATATTTTCATTAGCATTGTCCTGGCGGCCTCTTCGTGGTCCAGGAGGTACAAGAGGCACCTCATTCTCTCCAATATCATCAACCTCCTCCCCCGAAAGCATGTTTCCAAGAGGGTCATTAGCATTTAAATCCATTTCATACCTAAAGTATTCACACACATAAATTAGTAACAAAGAAGGAAAGAAGAACAATATATAAAACTAACTAAATAGATAGCCAAAACCGTTATCTCCCCAGCAACAACACCAAAAAGTGATCGCTGCCAACTCCGCACTACTAATAAGTAGCAAGAGAGGGTCATAATAGCTTTTACCCGATTTTGGGTCGGGATCGATATTCACAGAGAGCTAGAAATGTAATTGAGTATCTATCTAGGTTAGGATTGTGTATGTGTTCTTAATTACGCTTCTCATCATTTTTGGGGTTTTCTTTATAATTCTACTTTTAACAAACTACAAATTGTAAATTAAGCTAAGAGTTAAAGATTGAAAGTTGTATCTAATGGTTTAAAGGGCACTAGGGTAGTGACTTCCGCCTAGGTGGTCAATTGACGGGTAATTGAGTCCAAGGCATCTTTGAAATATTTGGGGAGTATGATATAACCGTTGCACTAATTTACCTACTCTACACCTCTTGATGGTTCGAGTGATTTTTCCCGAATTAGCTTTTTCAAAACCGATTGGGTATGCAAATGTACACAAACAACTTAAGGTTCATTTGGGTGTTAGTCTCTCGAGGTTTAACCCTTTAATTGGGGCTATCAATCTCTTGAGTATGCCCCAATTCATTGTTGGACCAATTTCGGAGACTTAGGCTCTCTTTCTCAACAAGATCTCAAGTAAACTCAACACAAACCAGTGTTTGCAACTACTAATTCATAAATTAAACATGAAATTGACCCAAATAACAAACACTCACGGTCAATTTAGCCCTAAAATGCAAGACCCATCAATTACCCACACTAGGGTTGAGCCACAACCCTAGCTATGGGGTCTAGCTACTCATATTCAAAGAATAAAAATAAGAAATAGAAGAAGATAAACACATATTAATTAATTGCTAAGCTAAATACAAAGATTCAATGATGAAAAGTAAGTAAAAATGTCCAAAATAGCTAAGAAAAGCCGACCCATGAGTGCAACTGATGTATTACAATATCTGATACCCTAAAAATAGAAAAAGAATCTATTTGTACTAGGCTGAAAAATTTGGACAAAATTACCCTTGCGGGGTTAGTGTAGACCGCACAAAATGGACCGCAGCCCGCACTGGGCTCTTGACCTCAAAATCTCACTCTCTAAACTTGGGCTCTGCGAACCGCACAGTATGGACTGCGGCCGAGGATGCTTCTAGTGCGGCCCGCACAAAATGGACTGCGGACCGCGCAGGCTTCAAAATTCCATTCTGCATCTTCTCTAAACCTTGGCTCTGGGGACCGCACAGAATGGTAGTGCAGCCGCATTGCCTTCAGTACGGACCGTACAAAACCAAGTGCAACCGTACTGCCTTAATGCCTGAAATACCAGCTCTCTGAATCTCCCAGTGCGGACACACTGGGCTTGTTTTGCATGAGCTTGCCTTGACTTTGTCACTTGTGCAAGTTTCACTCCTTTTGAGCCGATCTTTGATATTTTATCACTTCGTTGATCAAACCTGCAATCAAGCACAACTTGTGAGCCTTTTGGGATAGTTTTGTATGAATATTTGATCAAAGCATAAGCAAGAAGGGGTATAAAATGTGTCAAAATCCCTAGTTATCAATACCAATGTTGCCACCATCAATAGAATAAGGAATGTTACTGGCATGAACCACCAAAAATTCCCCATTAAGTACCTTGGGTGCCTTCTTATAATAGGAAGAAAGAAAATTTGCTATTACTCTGATATAATCATCAAGATTATCAAGAAGATTAGAGGTTGGCAAAAAGAATTCCTATCCACAGGTGGAAGAGCAATTTTGATAAGGCATGTATTACTGGCCTTACCAGTACATCTTCTTGCTGCTACAACCCCCCCAAAAGTATCTTTGATATCATAGAAAAATATATAGCAAGGTTCTTTTGGTCTGGGAATGATACTGGGGGTAAATACCATTGGGCCTCTTGGAACAATCTGTGCTATCCTTGTAATGAAAGAGGTGCTAATTTTAGGTCTCTATCTGACATTTGTGATGCTTTCCAAAGCAAGCAATGGTGGACATTGAGAACCACAAACTCTCTCTGGAAAGAATTCATGCAAAAATAAAATATTTCTACAACTGCCACCCGATACTAAATGGACCTCTGGCCAATCTCAGAGCTGGAAAACTTTGTGCAATATTAAGGAAGAAGTAGATAACAACATTATCTGGAACATTGGTAAAGGAGAGGCGTCATTTTGGTGCGACAATTGGTCAAAATTAGGACCTCTCCACCTTCTTCTTCAATACACTAACACTCAAAACCAGATTATAGTTAATGCAGTGCTCATTAGTGGGATTTGGGTCTGGGACAGACTTCATGTGCAACCAGATGAAGATACTAAGAGGAGGATTAATAGTCTGAGCATCAAACTACGCAAAAATAGATTGCACAAAGCCATATGGATGCCAACCAACACAGGGTAATTTACTGTGAGCTCTGCCTGGGAAAACTTTAGACAAAAGAAGGAAGTAAATAATTTTACTAGTGAAGTTTGGCACAAAGAAGTTCCTTTCAAGATCTCTTTCCTCACTTAGAGAGCTATACATAATAAATTGTCTACAGAGGATAGAATTGCAAGATTTGGAATTGAAATTGAACCTAATTGCCACTGTGCAACAATAATAGCCAAAATGCCTCAATCGAGAATGTAGATCATCTTTTCTGCTTGGGAGAACATGCAAAAAAGATTTGGAGATTCTTTGCTGGCCCACTGGGCATAGACTATAACAACATGAACCTTAAAATGCTCTTTCTCAAATGGTGGAACTTCAAAGCTCACAATTGCATTGCAAAACTCATTACTAGAATTCTCTCTCTTATAATTTGCTTGGAGTTATGGAAGTCAAGATGTAGCAAGAAATTTAAGAACATTAGGCCATCATTTTACAGAACCAAAACTAACATTTGTTTACAGTTATACAGATATTAAACAACAGATTTGACAGAGCAAGAATATGAGATGATTGGAAATCAATATGTGTGGCATGTGAAGCAGTAATTGAACAAAGCATATCCAAAATTATCAAATGGATCAAATCCCTACCCTTAACAATCAAACTTAGTAGCGATGGGAGTTGTATTCAAGGAATGTGTGGGGGTGGAGTCCTGGTCAGGAATATGCAAGGAATAGTTATTTTTGCCTACTCTATTCCCCTAGGACCAGGGACTAGCAATTTAGCAGAAGCATCAACAATGCTCTTTGGAATCAAGTGGTGTGCAGCAAATGGCTATGGACTATCTTTGGGAGAAACAGATTCAATGCTCCTTACAAAATGCATCAGAAGAGATTGGAAAGTCCCGTGGAATATAGAGAACATCATCACAGAGATTCAGGATATAGTTAAAGAGCATGAATTTGTTATCAACCATTGTTTCAGAGAAGCAAACAAACCTGCAGATAAGCTAGCAAGTCTCAGCCACAGTAGCAACATAATCCATGTCTTCAACTCTTTTCTTGGCCTCCCTAATCAAGTCAAAGGACTCGTCAACATGTATAGATGGGATCTACCATCCTTTAGGATCAAAATAGCCAAACCAGGGCATGTCATATATGACCCGCCATAGTTTTTGTATAGTTAACTCCAATTTTGGTTAGATTAACTCCAGTGATCTCACAAATGATCAATGGTGACAATTGTTTTGCAGCTTAATTCCAAACTCTCACAGCTACTACAATAACAATGTAGTTTTGGTTCTGTAATCACCTTTCTATTTATTCCAGTCATCAATTTTACCCAAGCCATAGGGATGTGGGGTTGTCCTGACATATCGCGTTATAGAATATGAAACAGTTCATGGATGATTTTATGTAGATTATAATATGTTGGAAAGGTTCATTTTTAGGATAATGAAATTTGTTTTGGACACAAATTAAGTTTAGTTTGACACTTATATCACTGTTTCTTCATAAAATACCTTCATAAGAATCTGACCAGCAGTAAAATCACACAAATGTACAGTAAAATTATAAACTTTATTTATTGGAAAAGTACAAGGCTAATAACCACAAACTGTTATACAAGTGGACCCCAAAATCATCAGCCATTCAATTTGCCAAATCAATACTCCTATTATCTTAATTTTATGAAATTTTGAAAGTTGCGAGAGAATATTCAAAAATATTACTACTGGACTGATGGTTGCGGTAAAGCACATGAATGAACGAATCATATGTACAAAATTAAATATGGGACTTTTTATAGCATATATACTTTCTTTTTGAATGAATCGGTGTTTAGGAATTACCGTTTGTGAAAAAGGCTGAAGATCTGGAGAGAAAGGGGAAAAAGGAGAGAAAAAAGAAAAAAGGTATAACCAAATTCCTTGATTGAAGGTACTAATAATGGATTTGGAGTCTTTTAAGGTGGAATGTATGATTTTGTAAACAAAACTTGTGTAGGTAGGGTGATTTACTAAACATGAACATTTAGGGTAATAAAGTTTCCAATAGTGTATTGGAATGGGAAAAATCCCTTTATTAAATCAGTCCATCTTGATCTAACTCATCTCAACCTATTCAAAGTTGGGTTGATTTTTAGCCCAAATTGATTCATGAGTAACTTTGCCAATATATATATATATATATAAGAGTATACTGGAACTCCAACATATTATAATGAAGTTCCAGCATAAGTATACTAGAACTCCAACATAATATACTGGAGTTCCAGTATAATGTATCGGTCCAGTATAATATGCTGGAAGTTTATATACAGGTGCTCCAATCTCCAGTATATTATTCTGGAACTTTCCGCGTGTTGGAGTTCCAGCATCATATGCTGGAAGTTCATACACAAGTGCACTGATCTCCAGTATATTATACTGGATTGGTCCATGTTACAGCAAAATAGTGGCTATTTTTCATTGACTTTGCAAACGCTGACTATTTTTTAATGACCAGTTCAAAAACTGGTTAGCCCATGCTATTTTTACAACTAATCTCATCCCAAGTAACTTTTGGACGGATTGTTTGACGCATCTATTTATTAACCCAACCCATTTTGACCGACCAAAAATCGGCTCAACCAGTCCATCCGACACTTCTAAGCATTTCTTTCCTAGTTACAACAGAGATTTAATTAGAGGCAAAGGATACTTACGTGGATAATGCTTGTTTAATGAAGTGGAGTGTTATACTCTAATACTAACACAACTAGACTTTAACCTAAAATTATGTACAAACAACCACGACTAAATGGCAGTGAATTTCAAGGTTGTTAACTCAAAACAGATACGTTGTATTCTTAAAAGTCAAGTCCCATGTCTGACTTTCTTCAAATTTGGTATAATTGATATAAATATAACCAAAAGTAAAAAAAATCCTCAATGGAAATGGATTGACGTTTTTTATCATCAATTTGTACAATTAATGATTTCGTGATCATCTCGAAGCAATCCTTGTTATGAGTATAGCAATAGCTCATACTGATCTAATGCAAATATTATCATTGCTTAAAGGTTCCTCCGCTTCATGAAGAAGAAAAAAATGACCTCAATTTATGTATTTTTATCCATTCACGAAAGTCACTTTTTTAGTAAATTAGAATAAAAGAGAGGAAAACATGCAGAACTAGCCGTATTTTCACAAGAATTTCCATATATATCCTTAAATAGAAAGCTTTGCAACTCTTCGTATGCATAGCATTCAATTGTTTGAGAAGTTCCATAAATCTTATTCTCCTTCATTTCATTTTATATGACTTAGTACAAAGATTAAGTTGACTAATTTTCTATATGAATTCGGACATAAATAATTTCAATTTTTTTTTTAAAATTTACATATTTATTAGAAACCATGTAAACAATAGCATAATACAATTAGATTTATGTATAATAGCATCCTATATAACAACACTTTACTATAAAAGCCAAGCTTTTTCGAAACCAATTTTCATGTTATGTTATAATATATGTACTATATAACAGCACTTCACTATAACATCCAAAAAATATTCGGAACAAACAATACTGTTATAAAGGGGTTTGACTGTAGTTAGCAATTACTTCTTTACATTTACAAGGTAAGGGTAAGGTCTACGTAATTATTATCTTCTCCAGATCCTACTCGTAGAATTACACTATTAATGTTGTTGTTGTTGTAGTTTTACAATAGGCAATTCAAAATATTTAAAAATATTTGCCAAAAACACATTGGAAGAAAATATTCTTTAACTAGTAATTCTAATTTCTATCACATTAAGTCGAACATGTAGTAATAAACATCTCAATTTTCGTGTCCTATAAATTTGAGTCTTTCCACCAACATTTTCACCTTGCAATTCACTTTCTTCACAATTTTTTATCCCCTAGGTTTATTTAAGGTATCTTTTTTACCTTCTTGTTTTCTTTCTATCATGGAAAAATCAACCATCTACATCAAATCACAAACTCTTCTTCTCCTTTTCCTCTTTGCTTTACTCTTGAACTCTCCGGGGATAATCTTAGCTGCCCGTCCTCTCGATTTTCCGGTTCATGACTCGTTGTCATCAAACGAAAAATCCACAACAACAAGTACGCTTCAGTCCCAAATAAATGAAAGATCCACAATAATCGTTAGACCCAAAAAATCAACCGCCACCGGTAACGAGAGCGACCAACAATATATGGTGGCTGCTCATGATGTTCCTAGTGGTCCAAACCCTATTTCCAATGGATCAGATGAATATTAATAAAGCAAAAGACCTAAAACTAGTACGTACAATAAGTTTGCAATCTTGGTAGCTATGCTACTAAAGAAGAGGGGTTGTTGTAATTCCTTTTTGTTAGCTAATAATTTTGTGTATGCATATATGATGAATAAATCCTTTTCAATACTTATATGATGCTTTTTATATTTTTTCTAAATATATATACATGTATATATATGTATATATATATATATCGCCTGAGCAATCGACATGTTAGTGGCACAGAGTTGGGCGCTTAAGGAGAATCTCCCGAGGCAAGCACTTTCCACGTGTGCCTTAAAAGCGTTTTTTTCCGCAAGCAAGCTCCGAGGCAAATCCCAAAAAGAACTTTAAAATATATTCATTTAAATAAAATATTTATAAAAAAAAACTAAAATATAATTTTTTAAATGGAAAAGGAAAGAGAAAAGAATGAAAACCAAAACAAAACAAAGGCTTGGATTGAACTATACACCTTTTTCCCCATGAACAAGAAATCTAAGTTATAAATTCTCCCTCTCTTCACTTCTCAAGTAAATTAGTCGTCCCTTTTCTACCTCTTTCTTAGGTCTTTTCTTCTCTAAATATCCAAACCCTAATATTACAAGGGATTTTTTCATTCATATACTGTTTAATCAAAAAATGGAATTTCGGTCAAAGCGATAATTTAGAAGAACTCGGGCTACTGATAATCAAAGAATGAATAAAGAAGAATGATTTTGCCAATAATGAGATAGTCAGAAAAACAAAGTAAATCAGTGTATTCAAATAGTATTTCGTGTCCTTACAATTGATCCATTATCTCCCTTTTATAGCTATTTTGGAGATATACGTTTTGCCTTTGTCATAATAAGGCTATTATAGACAATTAAAGACAGTAAATGCTATGTTACATAATCATTGTATTTAATACAGATTCTCTAATGTTTTTAATATTTAAGGCTCATTAAATACTGTATTTGTATTCTCTTGTACTGCCAGGTTCATTCTCCTTAATTCTTGGACTTAAATAGGTACGGGTGCTGAGTCTTTTGAATAACCGCTCGTGCTTCTTTCTATGCCTCTGCTCGTATCTGTTGCAACTCGTGCCTTTTTTCCAATCATAACTCTTTGATCAATCTACGCATCATGACACGTCATCTTTATATCACTTTAATATGTAAACTCAATTTTTCCAATACAGATAGTCCTCCCACTTGCCATTTATTCATCGATTGAATATTTGGGAAGTGGAATTTTATTAAAGCGGAAATTTTTTCACCATTAATGCTATGACAGAATCGACGCTCCAGTTGTCACTTCCATTTAACGTTCTTCACACGTGTCACCTTTTCATTGGTTCTGCAATTTTGCAGCACTTTTTAAGGCTTTTTCACGGCTTCACTATTCAAGAAGCGTCAGTTATCATTATGAACCTGCCATCATTACACCTTTTCCTTTGACGGTTGCTTATCAGTAAATATAATTTTCTTCTTTGTCTTTACCACATAAAGTTTTCTTTACATTTAATTTCTCAAATCTTTGTTTGCTTCTTCCTCGTATAATTATGTATTCATCAAACCCTAACCCCAGAAGGGTCCCCATAGTCGATAACTTCCCTAACGCCCCTAGTACGAGCAGAAGAGGAGGTAGACTCCATAATTTATGATATTCATCTTCACGTTGTTCTTCTATTCCTTCACCTAGTTCTGGCCCATCTTCTAGAACTAGAGGTTCTCTCTCACAAAGATCTTCTTCTAGGGATAAGGATTCTTCTGAACCTCTTTGTGAACCTTTAGTAGAGGAGATATTTCATGCGGAACTATCTTTCTATAATGATAGAGAGTCTCTTAGAAATCAAGTATCTTCTTTAGATCGTGCTGATATTTACCCCACTCAAATTATAGAAGGTTTGATTTCTTTAGTTCGTAGAGACTGCCACTGGAGTCATGACTTCCCTATCATTATTCTTAATCTAAATCAAAGAATTACTTCATACTTAACTGGATTTTCCTTCGTCTATACGCATCTCTTCACATTAGGATTCAAACCAGCTATTGACCCTGCTATTCTTGAGTTCTATCATTTCTTTAACGTTTGCTTAGGTCAAATTGACCCAATAATATGGAGGGTTGTTGCCTGTTTGAGGAATTTGACCAATTTAGCTAAGGTGCCTTTTACTTTCTCCCATCTAATTCATCTTTACTCCCTTAGGCTTTTCTGTAATGGTATTTTTACACTAGTAGCTAGGAGCAAAAGAGTTTTAGTTAGCCCTGAAGATAAAGAGACCGTGGCTGGTACGCCAGGTTTGTTGCTGCCCCCAATGTTGGTTTAGTGGGTGAGGAGAACGTTCCCTTCCCTAAGAAGTGGAATTTTGCATGTGAGTCTCCTAATTCTCTCGTACCTTTTTCTTCAATTGTTGATTTTTCTAATTTTACTTTCTTTTTCCAGTAACCATGGGAGTTGTGGACGATTTCCCCAATTTCCATGATTGGGTAGAAAAGTTGTTAAGTACTGCACCAATGGATGGTAGGTCTTGGAAGACATATTCCCAACGATTTGGTTGGAAAGTAAAAACTCATAGTAAGAGCTTTTATTTTATTTTATTTTACATATTATTTTTTCCTGAACTTATTTCAATCTTTCTTTCTACCTGGTACTCCTTCTTGTGATTCGCTGGGGGTTCTACCATTTTCTGAATTAACAAGCCCAGAACGAGGATTCTCCAAAGTGTTGTTATTTGCAGTGGGTGTTAGTGGTGCAATAGGCAACTGGCTGGCAAAGGCCTCAAGATCTTTATTGACCTATGGAGCGATTAGCTTTTGCAAAGCCTCATTGATAGCTTCATCGTTTTCAAATTGAGCATTTGCATTTGAATGAGATCCATCAAGAGTGCCTTCACGAGGCCGCCGAGGGGAAGTTTTGTGGAGAAGGAACAGGAGTATGATTATCCTATAGATTCCCCTAAAGTTGTTGGTTTTCTTGATTTCCTTGAGTATTGTCATTATCGTTCGACATGGTTGATGCAACAAGGAAAGTTAAGCTAAAAAAGAAGAGATTATCATATTCCCGGTAACGAAACCAATTTGTTTAACCGAAAAATGAAATTTTGGTCAAAGCGACAATTTAAAAGAACTCAGGTTACTGATAATCAAAGAATGAATAAAGAAGAATGATTTTGCCAATAATGAGATAGTAAAAAAACAAAGTAAACCAGTGTATTCAAAAAGTATTTCGTGTCCTTATAATTGATCCATTCTCTCCCTTTTATAGCTATTTTGGAGATATACGTTTTGGCTTTGTCATAATAAGGCCATTACAGACAATTAAAGATATTAAATGCTACGTTACATACTCATTGTATTTAATATAGATTCTCTAACGTTTTTAATATTTAAGGCTTATTAAATACTGTATATGTACTCCCTTGTACTGTCAGGTTCATTCTCCTTAATTCTTGGACTTAAATAGGTACGGTCGCTGAGTCTTTTGAATAACCACTCATGACTCTTTTTATGCCTCTGCTCGTATCTGTTGCAACTCGTGCCTCTTTGCCAATCATAACTCTTTGATCAATCTACGCGTCATGACACGTCATCTTTATATCACTTTAATATGTAAAGTCAACTTTTTCCAATACATATATATTATTGAAAACTTTATTACTCTAAATGTTCATGTTTAGTAAATTACCCTACCCAGTGGTGAAGCTAGAATTTTTCTAAAGATTGTTCAAACTTGAAAGAAGGTGAAAAAGTTCTCCGATAAAGAGTGTTCAATATATGTTATATACCTTTAAAACCTATTATACCCATATACGCAGTATAATATTTCAACAAAGGGTGGTCAACTGACTACCCTTTAACACATGTAGCTTTGCCCCTGACCTTACCTATACAAGTTTTGTTTACAAAATATATACATTCCACCTTAAAGGGCTCATAATCCACTATTAATACCTTCAATTAAGGAATTTAGTTACACCCTTTACTTTTTCTTATTTTTCTAAGGGCATTGCACCTCTTCTTTGCATAAAGCATCACTTGACTTGATGTGTGTGTGATTAAAATATAAGAGCTCACAATAAAAATATAGATGTAATTGCTCAAATAGAAACTATCTGTTAATGTTGTGTAATTTCCTTGATATACAGTGAGAAAGCAAAAACAAAAAGGGCAGCCCACTAATTACATACTAATTTCATATTCAAAGAGTAATTAGCTCTCCGTTTGAGCTCAGAATGTCAAAGGGAGCAACTCCCTAGTTCAAAACTATAAAGAGATCAAACATATAGTCCTCTATTTTCAAACAATTCACGCGTAAAGTTAAATCTGCATTGGATTGATGATCCAACCAATTTGTACATTAGACGCTTTTCCTAAGGAAAAAATATTTCTGTGCAAGTCTTTAAAGATATCCAATTAAATATAACTACAATAACATACAATTTAAATGCAAATTTTATACAATATCTCTTTGTATATTATGTATCTGATTTATACATAGTAAAAATAAATTTCATACAACTAATTATATATTATATGATTTATCTACAACTATTATTTCTATCCAGTTAAATACAACTACAATAACATACAATTTAAATATAAATTTTATACAATATGTCTTTTTTATATTTGGTATCTGATTTATACACAGTAAAAATAAATTTCATGCAATTAATTATATATTATACAACTTATCTACAATTTTCATACATTATTTCTACTCAGCTATATACAACTATAATACTATAAGACTTAAATAAAAAATTTATAATATGTTGTTCAACTATCATATAATAGTTAAATAAATAAAAGAAAATATATAAACAATAGAATACAATTTTTCTATAATTTTACTATAATTTTGTAAAATATAATATATATCATGTCGTCTTCTTCTTTGAGTTTCAATCTAAAATTCAGCCAAAACCAAGTCAATTCTTCACCAAAACCCCTCAAAATTGAGATATAAACTCCAAACCAAATTCTCAATTATTTGCAACCACACCCAATCCAAACAAATAATAATTTTTGAAACCCAAATTCGAATTCAAAGCTTCAAAGCTTTTTAATAGCTGTCAATGGTGGAATTGCTGCTCTCTTTTTATTTGTTTTACATTACTGAAATTAGGAATTGAGATGCATCACTTGTCCCAGCCACTGAATCTATGATATCTGAGCAACACCCGCAAGTAGAGACGTTGAGTTGCACATCTGAAGAGGCAGAAGAAAGGCTGAGGGTAGACACTCAAAAGAGCAAAAAACATTGTCAATATTGACGTTGATGTTGCTGCCAGCAACACTAAAGTTACAACTGTGACGACCCAAAGGGTCATCACCTATTTTCTTACTCACTCTGTACTTTCGAGACCTTGAAAACCTCATTTAGGGTTGCCTCAATTTGCGTGCGCAGTCTGGGCGCATAGCCGGAAAGCTTAAATATGAATTCTGTGAGAAAAATGCTAAATTTTGATATTAAAATGAATAAATTTGACTTCGGTCAATATTTTGGGTAAACAGACTCGGACCCCTGATTTGATGGACCTGGAGGGTCTGTAGGAAAATATGGGACTTGGGTGTATGCCCGGAATCGAATTTCGAGGTCCCAAGCCCAAGAAATGAATTTTTATGTGAAATTATTTTCAGAAAATATTTAATGTAATTGGAAATAAAATTTAATTAGAACGTGATGGTATCGGGCTCGTATTTTGGTTCCGTCGCCCGGTACAGGTCTTATATATGGTTTAAGCACTATCTGTAAAGTTTGGTTGAAAACGGACGTCGTTTGATGTGTTTCGAACTTAAAATGGAAAAAAATTGATGTTTTGCGAAACTTGGAAGAAATCATGGATTTTGAGGCTTAATTCGATGTATATGATGTTATATTAGCGATTTAATCGCACGGATAAGTCCATAGGATAATTTTTGAGATTGTGTATATGTTTAGTTCGGAGCCCCGAAGGCTCGGGTGAATTTTGGATAGGCCGTGAGTGTATTTTTAACCTTTGTAAAAAAATCTGGCATTTCAGTTCTGGTATCTTCGCATTTGCGAAGAAGGTCTCGCAAATGCGAGCCTTGCATCGCAAATGCGAGACTAGGTATTCGACTGCCTGAACGCAAATGCGATCTACTTGTTCGCAAATGCGAGTAGGGGCAAATTGCAAATGTGACACAACTGGTCGCAAATGCGAACCTGGGATTTTTGAAAGGGTTTGCAAATGCAAACTATTTTCTCACAATTTCCATAACAGGTCAGGAATCGCAATTGCGAACCCCAGTTCACAAATCCCATATCTGCAACCTGCTTCTTTCATACTTAATCGAATTTTGAACCATTTTCACCATTCTTTCAAAACCCAAACATACTTAGGCGATTTTCCAGGAACAAGACTTCTTTCAAATCATTTGTAAGTTGATTTTTACTCATTTCTTTCAATCATTAACATCATTTAATATGTTTTCAACTTAAAATCAAGGATTTTCATTGGTGAAATTGGGGGTTTTAGGTAGAACCTAGGTTTTTTTAAAATTGGGGATTTGGACCTCAATTTGAGGTTCGATTTCAAAACAAATTATATACTCCCGCCGTTTCAATTTATATGAATCCATTTGACTGAGCACGGAGTATAAGAAAAGAGAGAAGACTTTTGAACTTGTGGTGTAAAATGAAGCACATATATTGTGTGTGGCTATAAATTATTGTATAAAGGTAAATTGTTTCCAAATAGGGAAAGAGGTCATTCTTTTTGGCATGGACTAAAAAGAAAATAGGTACACATAAACTGAAACGGTGGGAGTATTTGGGTTCGTGGGGGAATGGGTAGCCGGCTTTTGGTTCGAACCTCGGGTTTTGACCACATGGGCATGATGGCATTATCGACCTTTTTGGGTAAAACCTTTTAAAACTCATTTCAAGAATTGGGGTTGATTCATTTAGTGTTTATTAATGTAATTAAGTAACTTATGTCTAGATTTGAGTGGATTGGAGGTTGAATCACGGGGTAAAGCTATAGTTGAGGCTTGAGTTGAGTTCAAAGCATCGAGGTAAGTGTTTGGTTTAACCCTAGCTTAAGGGATTAGGAGTTGAGTCTTATTTGCTATGTGGTAATTGTCGAGTACGATATGTAGGCATGGTGACGAGTATCTACACGTTGGTATCTAGAATGACCGTGGTTCTTTAAATTGTGAACATTTTGAATTCGCTATATTCTAATGCCTTGGTGATGGTTTTTAATTGTTGGTGATGATTCTTAATTGTTGAGAAAAGTTTGTGAAAGTATACGAAATAATTGAACCCTTTGGAGCATTGGCTCAAGTGATAAAGTGAGATATGAAATGAAAGTGAAAGAAGAGAATGAGTTGTTAAATTGTTCCCTTGTCGGGATGTTGAGATTGTTGAGGTTATGCCCTTGCCGGGATTAATTGTTTAATTGTGTTCCCTTGCCGGGATTTCTATTATAAATTTGTTAATTCCCTTGTCCTTGTTTGTGATTGTTGTTTGGGTGAGGAAGAGTGTTAAAGCACGAAGGGTGATGCCGTGCATTGTTTGCCTATTATGAGGAAAGAGTGTTAAAGCACGAAGGGTAATGTCGTGCCGCACGATGTACCATTCTGTGCTGATTCTATTGATTATATGTGAGGAACGAGAGTAAAAGCATGAAGGGTGATGTCGTGCACGTGTTATTGCTTGGTGAGTACGAGAGTAAAAGCACGAAGGATGATGTCGTGCACTTGTTGATTTCTGTTTTCATTACTTACGATTTAATTGTGTTATTTCCTTCTTTATCGGATGACTCTTATTTGGAAATTGTTGTTTCCCCACAGCATGCTCCCCCTCCCATATTATTTATCTGTCCTTGTATTTCGATTCTGCTGTATATATATATATATATATATATATATATATATATATATATATATATATGAAATTGCACAGGTTTATGTGGTAGTCCGGTCTAGCCTCGTCACTACTTCGGCGTCTCCTCTATCATTTATTTTAGTCTGTTATCTCCTTGTTCTCGAGACAAACAGTTATATTTTCTTTTAGACATTGTATTTAGTACTCTTAGTAGTTCGTGAGTGTTGTGACACCAATATTGGGTATGAGGCTTATGTTGAATTTTCCGCATTTCTATTCAGTTTTCTCTAATTTAAGACTTTCGCTTATTTAGTTAATTCCGTTGCTTTTATATTATTGCCAATAATTGCTAAGAAGAGATTATGTTGTTAATGAAAAAGTAATTAAACTTGGCTTGCCTAGCTCCAAATAGTAGGCTCCATCACGACTCCCGAAGGTGGAAAAATCCAGGTCGTGATAAGTTAGTAGCAGAGCTCTAGGATACATAGGTCTCACAACTCACGGACAAGCTTTGTAGAGTCTGAGGGATCGGTACGGAGACGTTTGTATTTATCCTCAGAGGCTATAGAGTTAGGAAAAGTTTTACATTTGTTCTTTCTTGTCGTGCGGTTTGGTTTCTCAATGCTAATCGAATTTCTGCTCTGTTATCTCGCAGATGGCGAGAACACGTGCTTCCTCATCTACCGGTCAGCAGTCCGAGCCCTAGGCAGCTCCCACTAGGGGTAGAGGGCGAGGACGAGGCCGTGCCAGAGGCTGAGGTGGGGGCAGAGCTCAGCCCCGAGTAGCAGCACCAGCGGCGGAGCCTCAAGTTGATTTTGAGGAGGAGGTTCTGCCCTAGCAGTCTCGGTGGGCCCAGCTCAGGTCCTAGTGAGGTTTATTGCTACCCCAGTTCTTCAGGATGCTCTAATCGGATTGGTTGGCCTCATGGAGAGTGTCACCCGAGCAGGATTGCTTCATGTAGCACCAACCACTTCTCAGGCTGGAGGAGGAGCCCAGACTCCTGCTATACGCACTCCGGAGCAGGTAGCTCCTTAGGTTCAGATTCCAGTGGTTCAGCCAGCTATGGCAGGTCAGCTGTGTGTAGTGGCTCAGACTGGCGATGGGGCGGCTATGTCCGCGGATGCTTTGTGGAGGCTGGATATGTTCACCAAGCTTTTCACATCTAGATTCAATGGTGCATCTACTGAGGATCCCCAGGACTACTTGGATTGTTGTCATAAGGTTCTTCGGAACATAGGGATCGTTGAGATCAATGGGGTCGACTTTGCTACATTTCGCTTGTTCAGATCCGCCAAGACTTGGTGGAGGGATTATTGCTTAGCTAGACCAGCAGGATCACTAGCCTTGACATGGGAGCAGTTCACACAACTATTTCTGGAGAAGTTTCTCCCCGTTACTCAGAGAGAGGCTTATCGAAGGCAATTTGAGCGCCTCCAGCAGGGTTCCATGACGGTCAACCAGTATGAGACCAGGTTCATTGACTTAGCCCGCCATGCCTTTATTATACTCCCCACTGAGAGGTAGAGAGTAAGATGGTTTATTGATGGACTCATTCAGCCGATTCATCTCCACATGGCTAGAGAGGCGGGGAGTGATATCACTTTTCAGGAGGCAGCTAATGTGGCCCGGAAGCTTGAGATGGTACTACCCCATGGGGGTGTTCATGAGGGAGACAAGAGAGCCCGTCATTCCAGCAGATTCAGTGGTACCTCATTTGGAGGTAGAGATTTATATGGTAGAGGCCATACTACTAGGCCCTTTCAGTCAGCTCTCCAAGTTTCCCACGCTGCATTAGGTGGTCATGGTTCTCAGCCGCAGTATTCTGATCAGCAGCCCATCAGTGCACCGCCACTTTAGAGTCTCCGTGGAGGTCATTCAGGTCGACAGGGTCAGCAGACTTAGTAGCTGAGGGCTTGTTACACTTGTGGCAACACGGGTCATATTACCAGATTTTGCCTTCGAGCACCGAGCAGTTCTCAGCACCAGGGTTCTCGTGCCATGGTTCAGGCACCAGGTGCTCCACAACTGCCCAGCCAGCTAGAGGCGGGAGTAGAGGTGCTAGAGGTGGAGGTAGAGGTCCTAGAGGTGGAGCTCAGGCCGCCAGAGGTGGAGGCCAGCCACCAGCAGATCGACCTAGAGATATGGTTTAGGGTGGTGGGGCCCAGCCCTATTGTTATGCTCTTTAGGCTAGGCCCGAGGCTGAGGCTTCAGATGTAGTCATTACAGGTACAATTCTGGTTTGTGATTGAGATGTTTCGGTACTATTTGATCCAGGGTCTACGTATTCATATGTTTCATCTTATTTTGCACCGTGCTTGGTCATGCATTGGATGTTCCCGTTTATGTGTCTACACCGGTGGGTAACTCTATCGTGATCGACCGAGTCCATCATTCTTGTATTGTAGTGAGTGGGGGTTTGGAGACTCGTATAGATTTATTACTCTTAGATATGGTTGACTTTGATATCATATTGGGGATGGATTGGTTATCACCCTATAATGCTATCTTGGACTGTCATGCCAAAACTGTGACCTTAGCTTTGCCAGGTATGCCTCATTTATAGTGGAGAGGTACTCTAGGTTATTTTACCCCCGATGTTATTTCATACGTGAAGGCTCGACGTATGGTCGAGAAGGGGTTTTTGGCCTATTTGGCTTATGTTTGCAATTCCAGTGCTGACGTCCCTTCTATTGATTCCGTGCCTATAGTCCAGGAGTTTCCCAATGTTTTCCCTTCAGACCTGCCGGGTATGCCACCCGACAGGGACATTGATTTTTGTATTGATTTGGCTCCAGGCACTCAGCCCATTTCTATTCTGCCATATCGTATGGCCCTACCGGAGTTGAAAGAGTTAAAGGACCAGTTGCAGGATTTGCTGGAGAAGGGTTTCATTATACCTAGTGTTTCGCCTTGGGGCACGCAGGTGTTATTTCTCAAGAAGAAGGATGGATCAATGAGGATGTGCATAGATTACTGGCAATTGAACAAGGTAACGGTCAAGAATAAGTATCCGCTGCCGAGGATTGATGATTTGTTCGACCAGCTTCAGGGTGCTAATGTATTCTCCAAGATTGATTTGAGATCTGGCTACCATCAGTTGAGGATTAGGGCATCCGATGTTCCTAAGACTGCTTTCCGCACTCGGTAAGGGCATTATAGGTTCTTGGTCATGTCATTTGGGTTGACCAATGCCCCAGCAGCGTTTATGGAGTTGATGAACCGAGTGTTCAGGCCTTATTTGGACTTGTTTATGATAGTCTTTATTGATGATATTTTGATATACTCCCTCAGCCATGAGGAGCACGAGCAACACCTTAGAGTGGTTCTTCAGATTCTGAGGGATAGTTAGTTATATGCCAAGTTCTCCAAGTGTGAGTTCTAGTTGAGTTCAGTTGCATTTCTGGGTCACATCGTATCAGTGGAGGGTATTCAGGTGGACCTGAAAAATATATAAGCAGTTGAGAACTAGCCTAGACCATCATCAGCTATAGAGATTCGGAGTTTCTTGGGGGTTGGTAGGATACTATCATCAGTTTGTGGAGGGATTTTCATCTATTGTAGCCCCGATGACCAAGTTGACCCAAAAGGGTTCCCGGTTCAGATGGTCGAACGAGTGTGAGGCAACCTTTCAGAAGCTCAAGACAGCTCGGACCACGGCACCGGTGTTGGTTTTGCCCAAAGGTTCAGGGCCTTATACAGTCTATTGTGATGCTTCCCGTATTGGGCTTGGTGCAGTGTTGATGCAGTATGGCAAGTTCATTGCCTATGCTTCGAGGCAGTTGAAGGTTCATTAGAAGAACTATCCACTATATGATTTAGAGTTGGCAGCTATTGTTCACGCATTGAAGATTTGGAGGCACTATTTGTGTGGCGTGGCATGTAAGGTGTTCACTGATCACAAGAGTCTTCAGTACTTGTTCAAGCAAAAGGAGTTGAATTTGAGGTAGAGAAGGTGGTTGGAGTTGTTAAAAGATTATGATATCACTCTTTTATATCATATGGGGAAGGCCAATGTGGTGGTTGATGCTTTGAGTAGGAAGTCAGCCAGTATGAGCAGTCTTGCTTATATTTCGGTCAGTCAGAGGCCGCTTGCTATGGATGTTCAGGCTTTGGCCAATCAGTTCATTAGACTGGATATCTCTGAGCCCAGTCATGCGTTGGCTTGCACGGTCGCTCTTTTGTCATTATTGGAGTGTATCCATGGCCGGCAGTTTGATAATCCCCATTTGTGTGTCCTTAGAGACACGGTGCAGTGTGGAGGTGCCCAGAAGGTTACATTAGATGCGAATGGAGTCTTGAGATTGCAAGGGCGAGTTTGTGTGCCCAATGTGGATGGGCTTCAAGAGCTTATTTTAGAGGAGGCCCATAGTTCCCGGTACTCTATTAATCCGGGCGCAGGGAAGATGTATCAGGATTTGCGGCAGTATTATTAGTGGCGTAGAATGAAGAAGGATATTGTTGCATAGGTGGCTCGGTATTTGAATTGTCAAAAGGTTAAGTATGAGCATCAGAGGCCTGGTGGTTTATTTCAAAAGATTGAGCTTCCCGAGTGGAAGTGGGAGAGGATCACTATGGACTTCGTTACTAGACTTCCACTGACTCGGAAAAAGTTCGACGCAGTTTGGGTCATTGTTGATAGGCTGACCAAGTCAGTGCATTTCATTCCTGTGGTAGTCTCCTATTCATCCGAGAGATTAGCTAAGATTTGCATCCGGGAGATTGTTCGCCTTCATGCTGTGCCGGTATCTATCATTTCAGATCGGGGTACGCAATTTACCTCGTGCTTTTGGAGAGCAGTTCAGCAAGAGTTGGGCACACGAGTTGAGTTGAGCACAGTATTTCATCCCCAGATGGATGGGTAGTCAGATGGGACAATTCAGATTTTGGAGGATATGCTCCGAGATTGTGTTATTGACTTTGGAGGTTCGTGGAATCAGTTCTTGCCTTTAGCAGAGTTTGCCTACAACAACAACAACCAGTCGAGCATCCATATGGCTCCTTATGAGGCTTTATATGGTAGGCGGTGTCGATCTCCGATTGGATGGTTTGAGTCGGGGGAGGCTCAGTTGTTGGGTATAGATTTGGTTCAGGAGGCCTTGGACAAGGTCAGGATCATTCAGGATAGGCTACGTTCAGCTCAGTCCAGGCAAAAGATCTATGCAGATCATAAGGTTCGAGATGTAGCTTTCATGGTTGGTGAGTGGGTATTGCTCCGAATGTCGCCTATGAAGGGTGTGATGAGATTTGGGAAGAAGGGCAAGATTAGCTCTAGATTCATTGGTCCGTTTGAGATTCTTGATCGAGTGGAAGAGGTGGCTTATAGACTTGCATTGCTGCCTAGCTTATCGGTCGTGCATCTAGTGTTTCATGTGTCCATGCTTCGGAGGTATCGCAGTGATCCATCCCACGTGTTAGATTTCAACACTGTCCAGTTGGACTAGGACTTGTCTTACGAGGAGGAGCCGATAGCTATTTTGGACCGGCAGTTTCGTCAGTTGAGATCCAAGAGTTTTCCTTCTGTTTGTGTTCAGTGGAGAGTTCAGCCTCTTGAGGCATCGACCTGGGAGTCCGAGTCTGATATGCAGAGCCGTTATCCCCATCTTTTTCCCGACTCAGGTACTTCTCTCTTTTGTCTGTTCGAGGACGAACGGTTGTTTTAGAGGTGGAGAATGTGACGACCCAAAGGGTCATCACCTATTTTCTTATCCATTTTGTACTTCCGAGGCCTTAAAACCCTCATTTAGGGTTGCCTCGATTTGTGTGCATAGCCCGGCCGCATAGTCGGAAAGCTTAAATATGAATTCTGTGAGAAAAATGCTAAATTTTGATATTAAAATGAATAAATTTGACTTCGATTAATATTTTGGGTAAACGGACACGGATCCGTGATTTGACGGTCCCAGAGACCGTAGGAAAATATGAGACTTGGGCGCATGCCCGGAATCGAATTTCGAGGTCCCAAGCCAGAGAAATGAATTTTTGTGTGAAATTATTTTCTGGAAATATTTAAGGAAATTGGAAATGAAATTTGATTAGAACGTGATGGTATCAGGCCTGTATTTGGGTTCCGGCGCCTGGTACAGGTCTTATATATGGTTTAAACACTTTCTGTAAAGTTTGGTTGAAAATGGACGTCGTTTGACGTGTTTCGAACTTGAAATGGAAAAAATTAATGTTTTGTGAAACTTGGAAGAAATCATGAGGCTTAATTCGATATATATTATATTATATTAGCGATTTCATCACACGGATAAGTCCACAGGATGTTTTTGAGGTTGTGTGTATGTTTAGCTTGGAGCCCCGAAGGCTCGAGTGAATTTTGGATAGGCCGTGAGTGCATTTTTAACCTTTGTAAAAAAATCTGGCATTTCAGTTCTGGTATCTTTGCATTTGCGAAGAAGGTCTCACAAATGCGAGCCTTGCATCGCAAATGCGAGACTAGGGATTCGACTGCCTGATCGCAAATGCGATCCACTTGTTCGCAAATGAGAATAGGGGCAAGTCGCAAATGCGACATAACTGGCCACAAATGCGAACCTGAGATTTTTGAAAGGGTTCGCAAATGCGAACTATTTTCTCGCAATTCCCATAATGTAATGACCCGACTGGTCGTTTTGCCTTTTAGAACCCCGTTCCCTTAAATAAAACTTCCCGCGCTTGCTTTAGCTAATTTGTAACTTGCGGGAAAGGTTGGTTCGGGAGTTGGAAAGGTTTTGAGTAAAAATATGTCCACTTGTTTCTTTAAGATTCTCTTAAAAGACCAAGTTTGACTTCGGTCAACTTTTTTGAAAAACAGAACCGGATTCAGGATTTGATGGTCCCGGAGGGTCCATGGAAAAATATGGGACCTGGGCGTATGCCCGGAATCGAATTCAGAGTTCCCTAGCTAGAGTAATGAATTTTTATTGGAAATTGTTAAATTGAAGTTTTAAAGAATTAAAGAAAGAAAGTAATCATTGATTTCCTAGGTATCGGGCTCGACCTTTGGTTCCGAAGCTTGGTACAGGTCCGAAATATCAGTTAGGACTAACCCGTAAAATTTGGTGTCTATCCGAGTAGTTTAAGGTCGTTTTGGCCCGTTAGAGGAGAATTAAGAACTTGAAGTTCATTAGTTTGATTCATTTGGTTTTAGGTGGTTATTCCTAGAATTAGCGTTGTTTTGAGTGTTTCGAGGGTTCGAGTAGGTCCGCCTCATAATTTCAGACTTGTAGGTATGCTCGGGCGGGGTCGGGGGCCCCGAGCGTCAAACAAGCGAGGTTCGAGTGAAGTAGGAAAGTTGAAGAATAGCTGAAGGTCTGCTGCTTCTGTCATAACCACATATGTGGTCAGTCCATCGCAGAAGCGGCCAGTGGCCACGCCAGGAGAAACCGCAGGTGCGGCTCGAAAGCCGCAGAAGCGGACCTCAGACCGCAAAAGCGGACTTCAGACCGTAGAAGCGGTCCAGCTACTTTCGCCCAATTCCGTAGATGCGACCCCCTTTCCATAGGTACGGGACCGCAATCGTAGATGCGGAAATCGCTGGGCAGTGAGCTTTATTTAATTCGAGCTCAAAGACCATTTACTTCATTTTACTCCACACTTGGGTCATTTGAGAGCTTCCAAAGAGGGGATTCCAACATAGCTTTGTGAGGTAAGTAATTTCCGTCCATCCTTAGTTTAAATACATGGATATTAGGTAGATTAAATACTAAAAACTAAGTAAAATCAGAGGGTTAGAGCTAGACTTAGGGTTTTAATAAAACTAAGATTTAATCATGAAATTTGCTATAAAAAGAAATAGAAATCATATATTATTGATCCTTAGGTTGTAGAGAACAACTCTCTTCGAAAAATCTCGGAATCCGGGCGCGTGGGCTCGGGGTCGGAATTTAAGAAATTTGTGTTAAGGGTTGGGAAATTGATTAAATAGCTATAATTTCATCTTGTGAGGTTATGTTAAATAGTTCTTACTTCGTTTAACTAGTTTGGGATTGTTCGGCTTCGAATTAAGGACTTGGGCTCGTTCTTGGTAACTGGAAGTGCACTTTGGAGCGAGGTGAGTCTCCTTTCTAACCTTGTAAGAGGGAATTATCCCCATAGGTATAATAAATGAGAATTTGCTACTAAATGCGGGGGCTACGTACGTATTTGGTGATGAGAGTCCGTGCGTAGCTACTATGATATTAATTGCTCGGGTAGTTTAGGACCCACATGATGCCTAATTTGGAGTTTTCTTCTAATTAAATTGTCAATATGATCATCTATAATATGCTAAAGACTTGAGAGAAATAAAAAAAAAGTGAATATATGAACTTGTTGAACTTTGTAAGAGTTTCCTCGTATATACATGAGGCTTTGCGTGCATTCTTGATGTTTTCTTGATATTTATGGAGCGGGCCGATCGCCACGGTGAAAATAAATACATCTATGGTTCGTGTCGTTTGACCCTCGGTAGTGCACAGTTTATTTTCTATTAGAGCAGGTCGTCGACCTCGGCATGATT